>PVIU01001157.1:102100-233960 GCA_004026605.1 Ondatra zibethicus | reverse complement strand
GCACAGCACAGCTGCAGTAGGAGCAGCACAGCACAGCTGCAGTAGGAGCAGCACAGCACAGCTGCAGTAGGAGCAGCACAGCACAGCTGCAGTGGGAGCTGCACAGCACAGCTGCAGTGGGAGCAGCACAGCACAGCTGCAGCGGGGGCAGCACAGCACGGCTGCAGTAGGAGCAGCACAGCACAGCTGCAGTGGGAGCAGCACAGCTGCAGTAGGAGCAGCACAGCACAGCTGCAGTGGGAGCTGCACAGCACAGCTGCAGTGGGAGCAGCACAGCACAGCTGCAGTGGGAGCTGCACAGCACAGCTGCAGTAGGAGCAGCACAGCACAGCTGCAGCGGGGGCAGCACAGCACGGCTGCAGTAGGAGCAGCACAGCACAGCTGCAGTGGGAGCAGCACGGCTGCAGTAGGAGACTGCAGTAGGAGCAGCACAGCACAGCTGCAGTAGGAGCAGCACAGCACAGCTACAGTGGGAGCAGCACAGCACAGCTGTAGTAGGAGCAGCACAGCACAGCTACAGTGGGAGCAGCACGGCTGCAGTAGGAGACTGCAGTAGGAGCAGCACGGCACAGCTGCAGCGGGGGCAGCACGGCACAGCTGCAGTGGGGGCAGCACAGCACAGCTGCAGCGGGGGCAGCACAGCACAGCTGCAGTGGGGGCAGCACAGCACAGCTGCAGCGGGGGCAGCACGGCACAGATGCAGTGGGAGCAGCACAGCACAGCTGCAGTAGGAGCAGCGCAGCACAGCTGCAGTAGGAGCAGCACGGTTGCAGTAGGAGCAGCACAGCTACAGTAGGAGCAGCACAGCACAGGTATGGCTTGCTGGATCAGAGAGGTCATTTAGCCACAAGGAAGATGATGATTTTCTCATCCTGGCAGGCGCCCTGTTACACATAACCCTTTGCATTAGGGAAAAGAAATGATGGTTCCAAAGTCTCCCAACAGGCCCTAAGTAGGAGGTGGGGTATTACTCATTTGTTTCTGGTTCTATTTAGAATGTAGCTAATAATACTTTGAACACTCCTCCATCTTTAGGTGCTGTTCCTTTTTGCTTGTTTATTTTAAATTTAGGGGCAGCTGGGGTTGGGGCATGGCTCAATAGGTAAAGTGCATGAGGCCCTGAGTTGGGAGGTTCAGCAGCCATGTGAGAAACATGGCGATGCTCACCTGCAATCCTAGTGCTTGCAGGACACACAAGCCAGCCAGCTGAATCCAAGAGACCCAGATTCAGTGAGAGAACCTGTCTCAAAAACAAGGTGGAGAGATTTTGGAGGCCACCTTGGTGGACCTCCTGGTCCCCATATATATATATGCACATGCATGTATAACCACATGCACAGGTACACACCTTCCCCTCCAAAGTTAGAGAAAACTGGAGTCAAACTATAAATCATTATTCTTTAAAATGTCCTTTGAAGGGGGCTGGAGAGATGACTGAGAGATTAAGAGCACTGGCTGCTCTTCCAGAGGTTGAGTTCAATTTCCAGCAACCACATGGTGGTAGCTAACAATCATCCATAATGAGATTTGGTACCTTCTTCCAGCATGCAAACAAATATGCAGGAAGAACACTGTATATGTAATAAATATTTTTTTTAAAAAATGTCATTTGAAATCAAGAGTTCAGAAACAAGTAATATGTAAATAAATTAATTGGCTGGCATACTTTAATCTAGATTATGGCATAAAGGAACAACGTCTTTTCTGCTGCTGTGATAAACCTTTTTGGGTTTTTGTTTTTTTTGAGACAGGTTTCTCTGTGTAACAGTCCTGACTGTCCTGGAACTCCCTCTGTAGACCAGGCTGGCCTTCAGCTCACAGAGATCCACTTGCCTCTGCCCAAGTGCTGGGATTAAAGGTACAAAATAAATAACCTTTAAAAAAAGCAACTTAATGGAGGAAGGACTTATTTTGGCTTAGCTCCAGAGGGATGGAGTCTATCATAGGGACCGGGGTGGGGGACACAGAAGGAGGCAAGGGAGGTGTCATGACAGAAGCTGGGGGCTGGGTGGTCACACTGCATCTGCACTGGGGAAGCAGTAAGCAAACAAGAAATGGGGTTCACCTCCAGCATCCCACTTCTCCATTGGGGCTGTACCTCCTACAGGTTCACATTCCCTCAAAGCACCACCAGCTGGGGACCACATGTTCAAGCATGAGTGCATGGGGGACATTTCCCATCCAAATTGCAACTACTAGACATTCTAACTTCAGGTGAGTCTGCACACATGCACACCCATGTGCACGTGGAGGCCAGAGCACTAGGTGTCCCCATCTCTAACGTTGCATTGTTCCTTTGAGACGAGAGTCTCTCTTACAGAACTTGTGCTCTGGCTAGGCTGGTGGCCAGCAAAACCCAGTGATCTTGCTGTCTCTGGCCCTTCCTCCACTGGGGGTACACGGGAGCACACTGCCATGCCTAGCTTTATATGTGCTGGGGCTATGGACTCAGTTCCTCCTGCTGTGTAGTAAGGGCTCCTACCCACAGATCCAAGTCTCCAGCCCTCACACATCTTAACTTTAAGGAAATGAAGGGGAGTTTTGTTTTGAGACAGGGTCTTACTATGTACTCCTGGTCAGCCTTGTGCTTATAGAAATACACCTGCCTCTGCCTCCCAAGTGCTGAGAGTAATGGCCTGTGCCACTATGCCAGGCTGGAAGTTTTTAATGGGTTTAGTTTTAACTTTGTGAGATGAACAAGTTCTGAAACAGACTCAGTACTCCATGCTGAGTAAGACGGTAAGATCAAAGAAAACACAATGCCTTACACTGAGCTGACACTTTATTTTCTTAAGAAACATCTAGACAGTGCTATAGATAGCCCTAATGAATGTACAGTGTGGTACATAGAAGGACGGATGCTCACAGTGACATCTTAAAGCACTGGAAGAGAGCGAAGTGCTTTCTGAATCCAAGAGGTTAAAATAAATTCAGAATGGGTTGTAACGTCCTCACTTGGATTAAGGTTTTAATACTCGCTGTTTGGGAACCTAGACAACCAGAACCAATCACGTAACTTTGACTGTATCACCCCTCAGTGAAAACCAAGTCTTCTGGTGACACACGCTAGTTAACTCATTTAGCCCGTCTCCATACACAGATTTAAAATCCTAGTTTCTGTCAACTGACACATTGCTCGGATTAAGGAAATAGACTTCTCTATTATACAAACAAATACACAACCAAATTAAGTGTATCAAAGTGCTCACTGTTTTTTACAGGAACATTAACAACCTGACAGATGTTCAGAGTGTACTCTGCACTAAATATATCCCTTTACACATCTAATCCCCCCCCCCTACAGTATAGTCACTGTTGTGATTTTTCTAAGCAACAGACACCTCCCCAGCCCCTCAGTTCTCTCCTTTCCTATTTTTGGCTATCCTCAGTGCATCGCTGGCATCCGTAGCTCTGTGCTCACCCTGTCTCACCACTAGCAGGTCGGCAGGGGCCTAACTCCAGCAGGCAGCTAATGTTAAAGTTGTACAAAAGAGTATTAAAGACACTTTCTAAGATATACAGAACATGTCATGCCAAAACATACAATAAACTGGTAATACTGGTGGATCGCACATAGAATTTACACTTTAAAAACAGAATAACTTAAATATTAAAACGTACCTTTATGTTACCCAATGTAACTGACTTTATAAGCATAACAAATGGAAAAATTTGATACAAAAAAATCACAAAATCCACTAGTTTTAAATGCTGTGTATCACAGCATGTGAACATGTTTATCATCTACTCCAACTACAGACAGCAATGCTTCTTCAAGCTACTCGAGGGTTTAGAACCTAATTAGAAATTGATACGAAACACAATTTTATGTTCAAATATGGAAATAAGTAACATAATTCCGAAACCCAGAAGGATCCCAGCATTCTGAAGGAAGAAATATCCCCAACGGCTGCATCCGTGATCACTAGCATCATTGTGCAGCATCTCAGGTACCTGAAAGAGGCAAAAACAACAGTTCAGCTTTCAGAAGTATAGATGAATTCTAGAAGAATCTGCAGGGCAGTGTTGCCCAGAGCTGGGTGAAGTAGGGGTCGCCCCAGAACTCAACTATTCCATGCACAGAGTCTCTCGTCCTAGTAGCTGACTAGTTCAGTGACTACTGTGGTATTCTGAGCGGGTAAACATTCACCCCACTGCTGAATGAAAAGTGATGCTGACTTCCTTGCTTCAGGTACTACTGCACAGCTAAGGTTCCAGTCTAGGATTTTTTGTTTGTTTATCCCCAAGACAGTTTCTCTGTGTAGCCCTGGCTGTCCTGGAACTCACTCTGTAGACTGGGCTGGCCTTGAACTCAGAAATCCACCTCCCTCTGCCTCCCAAGTGCTGGGATTAAAGGCGTGTGTCATCACTGGTTTAAGGTTCGCGGCTAATGCAGAGAGGGGAGCTCTTACGCTACGTGACATACAAATTTACCAACAAAATTTCTTCTTATGTGAACTTGGTGACAAAAGAATTTTATTTTGCCATTAAGGGAATGTTATGCACAGCCTGTGGACAACATCGGTTTGGGCTGGGTTTACTTTGAGTTTATAGATAATTCAGAGCCTAATTCTATTCTAAAAAGATAAAACAAGGAGATGAGTTTTCATGTGTTTCCTGTAAAACCTTGGGCAGGAGAAAGGTATATAAGTGGCGAGAAGCAATGAGCTCAAAGGGCACTTGCACTCTGAACTGCCAGCCTTTGGGATCCAGGGTCCCTTTGCACCACTGGAATCTAACAACGTTTTTGCAATGAATTTTTTTAATTAAAAAAAGATTTATTTTTATTTATGTATATGTGGGTTTGTGCTTGTACATTGCCTGCAGAGGCCAGAAGAGGGGGTCAGATCCCCTGGAGCTGACTTGTAGGATGTGGGTACCCAACCCCAGTCCTCTGGAAGAATAGTATGTACTCTTAGCAGCTCAGCCATCTCTCCAGACCCTGCAACAATTTTTACAGAACACAACCCTGTTTTATTTAGTCAGTGCCCTCTGACTTCTTGGAACTTACCATGTCAACCAGAGCGACATACATGAACAAGCCAGCGGTGAGTGCAAATACCCACATAGAAACATTTTCTGCATAGTGCCCGATGAATATCCCTGTTGCCATCCCAAGATACGCCAGCATGGCCGACAGGGCATTATAGAGCACAGCCTGCTTGACGGTCATGCCGGCCTTTAGCAAAACAGCAAAGTCACCTGTACCAGAAAACAAAAATGAGGGTAAAGTCATTGAAAATCATTTTAACACACATCTGAGATTTCTCAGATAAAAAAAAAAAAAAGTTTGATTTTTCTCCAGGGGAATAAAAAGAAAATACCCAGGGCTAGAACAAAATAATGAGTATAGTCACCGCAACAGTTCTACAAACTAAACAATTATTTTATCCCACATCTTCTGAAGGCTTCTTCTATGTCAGGGATGATGAACAAGTCTACTGCTGTATTCTTGTACTGTCTTTAAGGGGGCTGACCCTGGAGGTGCAGGCAGGAGCAGTCCAGTTATCCTGAGCTTAAAGCTAACCTGGGCTACATGAGACCCAATCTCAAAAACACTAAAACAAAACAGTAAGAATACAGTTGGCAATAGAGAGGAGGGTGGTGTAGAACTCACATGGTCAGCAGCTGATAAAGGAAACACCTAACTAAGAGTGCCTGAGTCACGGAGATAGAAATGGTTAAGAAACTTCACAGGGCAGGAAGGACTGAGAGAGGGGAACGAAGGGGAGCAGGCTTACATAAGCATGTGCCGGGTATGGGAGGCCTTCTGAATGGCTGGAGACACGGCAGGAACAAAAGTGAAAACTGTCAGTGTTTGTGAGTGAACATATGCCTGCCCATGAGAGGACACAGCCAGACACAACTGGAACCCACACAAGGGAGGGAGTTCTCAGATTGTAGTGCAACTCAAGTACAACTTGTCAACTCCTCTCCTTCAGCTCTAAGACATCGCATCATCTGTGTGTGTGTGTGTGCGCACACACCTGACATAGGTCAGAAGAGAGGGTCAGCTTTCCTGTCTCTATCAGTTTCTACTTTATTCCTTGGAGGCAGTCTCTCACTGAACCTTGAGCCAGGTTGGCGGTCAGAGAGCCCCAGTCAGCCTCCTGTCTCCGTCCTTCACAAGGTTACAGACACACCCGTCCCGTGCGCCCCCCCCCCCCCGCTGGGTCTGAGCTCAGGTCCTCATGCTTGCACAGCCAGTGCTCTACCCACTGAACCATCGGTCAAGAGCCTTTTTTTAAGGTAGTATTGGGACTAAATCTAGGCTGCCACACATTCTAGGTAAGTGCTCTACCGTGAGTTACGTACCACATAAGCGAGACTCTCTTAACTTAAGAAGTGTTCCTGTATGTGCTGTAGTTCTCTTTTCGGGGTAGTGGTACTGGTGGTGGGAGACAAGGTCTCATGTAGCCCAGGCTGGCCTCAAACCATATGGCTGAGGATGACCTCAAACTCCTGATCCTCCTGCCTTTACCTCCCAAGTGCTGGGATGAGTCATGCATACCCTACTGAAGAACCACAACTACTCATGTCCCCAGTGTGCCAGCACAGAAAGAGACGTGGTAAAGGAAGAATACAGAAGGGGCCCAGGTACTGCTGAACAAACCCATGCAGGCATTGTGTACTTGTAGGGTTCAAATTTGGCTGGAAAGAAATGTGCATCCAGTGAGAAAGAAAGGCAGTCAGATGAGCAGACAGCAGGAAGGCTCAGGTTAGGAAGAGTCAGCTACAGTGCTCTGCAGCCGAGCCACTGAGAGCAGGAAGAGTCAGCTACAGTGCGCTACAGCCCAGCCACTGAGAGGAGCACAGCTCATTCTCACAGCAAAGGCAGTCCACATGCTTCTCTTACCTAATTCATGAGGCAGTTCATGACAGAACACAGCAACAGAGGTGCTTAGCCCGCTGGACAGACCCTCAGTGAAAGCAGCACCTGTGTAAATAAAGTCAAGAATAGCTGGGCTGGGCATTTTGCAATCTTGTCAGTACACAAAAATGACAGAAAAACAATGGTGTTAAATTTTGGCTGTGCATAAACACCATCTTCCTAGCTCAACCTCTATATTCTTACTAAAACAAAAAGCTACAAGCTGAGCACAGCGGCACATATCTTTAACTGTAGTACTCAGAGGAAGAGGCATGAGGATCTCTGTGAGTTCGAGGCCAGCCTGATCTACATAGGGACCTCCAAGACAGTCAGAGCTACAGAGAGACCCTGCATCAATATATAAACACATATTTATTTTGTGTGCGACTATGGCACTTGTGAGGTCTGAGGACAACTTGTGGGATGGAACTCAGGTGGCAGGTTTGGTGGCAAATGCTTTTACCTCTGTGTTATCTCACTAGCCCCAACCTCTATCTTCTAAGACTCTGACAGCGCATATCACTAGGCCTAAGTTTCCCTGGGAAGCACAGCATATGTGATGGGGAAGCAGAGGTTCAACTGTCTAGCAATGAGCAGGTATCTACACACCAGAGAAGGGAGTGCTCTCATAGAAAACACTGGTCTGAGAATACAAACTAGATCAGAGTGCATAAGCACTTCACCGGCCTCTGAGGAACTCATGCTGTCACCAGACTTGTGTGCATGTATCCATTTCCTCTTCCACAAGGAGACTCAAGACACAGCCCCTCCCATTTAAAAAGCTAATTCCCCCAGTGGGCCAAGGCCTGGCTGGAATGTAGCACTTCCTCCTCTCCCAGCTTCTGCTGCCTAATTCCCAGTGTTTCACACTTTGTGCCTGGAACTCTCAATTATGGTATAAGGATTTAACTTTGTCCTTTCCTTTGGCCAGAGATGAGTATCTGGGTTACCAGGTCCAAGTAAATTCCTTCATCATGGAAAAGACCGGACCTTAGAGGGGACATGCATATACACAGGATGCCTCCTCCCACACACTTTATGTTTAAACCATGATCTTAAGACTTCATGGATAAGAACAGTTTTGTGTTTGTGATGCAAGGGCTGGAACCGGGGCTCATGCACACTGTAACTGTTCCACCACCACTGAACTAGAGCCCCAGCCTAAGAGCAACTATTGGTAAGGACAATTGAGGCCATAGGTGAGGTACAGATCCTAGACTGTTTTGTAACACACATTTACTAAATACTTTGTTGTCAAAGAGTAAACAAAAAAACTTTTTGATAATTTTGGAAGTCAACATCCTTACCTAAACTAACCTATTTATTTTTGTTAAACTTGAATGAACACTTAATGAGCTATTTCCAGGCCAACCAGCAAGGACCAGCAATGCAGCAGCATACCAATTGCAAGGCCGTCACTGAAATTGTGCAGCCCGTCGCCCATGATCACCATCCAGGCCAATGTGGCAATGCCGGCATCCTTCAGCTCCTCTCGAGAGTAGCGCTGGCTGTGGCTGTGGGGGTGGTGGTTCTGGTGGTGGTGGTGGTGTAGAATATGATGGTAGTCATGATGGTGGTGAATGAGGTCATCTGACTGGCCCAGTGTATCATGGAAGTGTGAATGGCACTTGTTCTTGCAGCCCCTGGGCACGTATTCATTGTAGACTTCTTGTGGGTGTGCGTGGGCTATCATAACCTCTTCTTCTTCCAACATTGTTGGCTGCTGGGAATCAAAGGGGGAGGGCTCTTGGGAGTCCGCTTGCAGATAGCTTTCGGGTCCTAGGGATAAACACAAAGAATGCTGGGACCAAACGTTGGGGCTTTGTTGATGTCCCACTGAGGGCTGATCATCTCAGGGCCCGGCAGCCCTCACCTGCAGGATAGAGCAGCAGAGCTCTGTTGATGAGGAACGCCAATAGGCTCTACGGAATTCTTCAAAGGAAATATATCACATGTTAAGAAGGGGTTCAGTGCATAGTTCTAGCAATAAAGAGGCTGAGGGGGGCTACTCTCACAGCGAGAGTGAGATCCTATCTCATAAAAGGGTTTATTTTTTAGTTTAATTTTTAATTACATTTATCTTTTTATTTTAGCATGCATGGGGGTTGGCACATGGCCATGGCATGTATGTGGAGGTCGGAAGACAACTGTCTGGAGTTGTCTTGCCTTTCACTGAGGACTGAACTCGGATAATCAGACTTGACATCAGCGCCTTTGAGCTAAGCCATCAATCTCACTGGCCGTACTTCCTCTTGGTTCCTCTTTCTGTCTTTTTCTTCCAATTAGTATATTAATGACTTTTTTGTTGTTTCGTTTTTCCAGATAGGGTTTCTCTGTGTAACAGATTTGGCTGTTCTGAAACTGGCTTTGTAGACCAGGCTGACCTCAAATTCACAGATATCTGACTGTCTCTGCCTTCCAAGTGCTAGGGTTAAAGGGCATGCACCACCACTGCCTGGCTTAATGCTTATTTTTAATTACAGGAAAAATTTCAAAATTATAAATGCATGTTGATTTAAAACTGGTTAGAGTATGCTTGTTCTCAAAATGGTAAAAAAGCTAGTGCTTTTTTTGTCCATTTATTCACTTTCTCTGACTTTTCTGTCCAATTACGCATCTCTAAGACTGTTATGATTACTACTAAAGAGAATGTATGATACTATCACAAATTAGAAACTGAAAATAAAAATTAAAAATCTCTATCAAATTATCCACAGCCCATCTGAAACTCAGTCCACTTCAGATGGGCTCTGCTCTCTCTTCCTTTGTGTCAGTGAGTCAGGGTTTGCAGCTGTCATAAACTGAAAGGCGAGGTGGAGGGGATCTCATCTCAACACATCCAACCTCTAAAGTCAAGACATAAAACACAGAATTTCAGCTTCTAAAATTATTTGCAGTGCCTGAGTGGTTTTCCTGTGATCTGTGACAGTGACTGAACACAGTCTCTGGGTAAGAGAAAGGGATGTGTATGGTGGACATTTTCATTACAGATTTTTTTTTTTTTTTGAGACATGGCTTTGAACTCACAGAGATCCACCTGCCTCCTGAGTGTTGGGATTAAAGGCATGTGCTACCCAGTTTTTTTTTTTTTTAAATGTGCATTAGTGTTTTGGCACTGGGCGTCAGGTCCCCTGGAACTGGAGTTAAAGACAGTTGTGATCTGCCATGTGGGTGCTGGGAGTTGAACCCGGGTCCTCTAGAAGAACAGATACTGAGCTGAACCACTTAACCACTGAGCCATTGCTCCAGCGAACCCTCTCCAACACATTTTTAAACTCCCTCTTGAAGCTCCTATATGATTTTGAAGCTGGGAATATTAAAGTTTCCAGTCCCAACAAAGTCACTCTGCAGACCACCAGTCACGGGGCAGGCGCAGCTCTCAGCTCTCGTGGGAAGAAAGGTCCCCTTCCTAGCTATCTAGGGCGGAGGATTCATGGGGGTGTGGCCAAGGCTTTGGAAGAGAAGGGTCCAGTTTCACCAACAGCCAGGCTCAGAAGTTATTTTTTTTTCCTTTGGTTGTTTGAGACAAGGCTCCACATGGCCCAGGCTAGCCTTGAATTATTATGTAGTTGAGGATGACCCTGAACTCCTGATGCCTGTCAACACTTCTCAAGTGCTGGGACTACTGGCATGCATAAATCCTGGTTTTTGTTTTTGAGCCTGGGTTTCTCTGCTTAGCCCTTGCTGTCCTGGAATTCTCTGTTGACCAAGATGGCCTTGAACTCAAAGATCCACTTCCCGAGTGCTAGGATTAAAGGCGCGCACTGCCGCAGCTGCCACCACCACCTGGCTTTCTGTGGTGCTGGGAATGGAACCCAGGGTTTCATGAATGCTAGGCAAGAACTACCAATGCAGCTACATCCTCCCCCTGAGTAAAAGGCTTCAAACATTAGTATTCCATAATTGCCTCCTGATTATCCCTTAATACCTTCTACTTTCTCGTATTGGAAGAGATAAGTTTTTCTTTTCATTAAAAAAAATCATACACTGCTGGGAGGGCTGTTACACAGAGAAAGCCTGTCTTGAAAAAACCAAAATTAACAACAAAGAAAAGAAAGTATAAACCTATCAGCTGACTTCCTATTTATTAGGTGACAAAATTCAGGAAAACAACAAAATAACCTTAATACTTTATCATCATCACCAAGAAACATTTATTGGCTGGGCTCGGTGGCTCTTGCCCTCAGTGCACATTGATTGTCTGCTTGGACAAAGGAAAGGGAACTAACAGCAAGGCTACTCTTCCTCCTGTACACTGTTACCAATTTGTGGAGAGCATCCCTGACCTTCTTTCTGATCCTATGATTACAGATGTCACTGGATTCCATTCAGAAGACTGAAGATGGACCAGTTACAGAGAGAAGAGCCAACGTGTTGCAGTTGCTCTTCTGAGAAAAAGAGCATGTTGGAAAATGCAGGGTGAACTAAAAAGCTTACCAACAAGATTAGTGTTTTCTTTCCTCGAGTCAGTGGCGATCTGTGGTAAGTATTCTGGATTGTTTATTTGTCTTAGAGTTCTGCTCTGTAGCCCAGGCTGGCCTCACACTCCTAATCCTCCTGTCTCAAGCCCATAAATGTTGGGATTATCGCTGTTCTAGCTGTTCTGGCAGGCCTTATGGGGATACAGGCAAATACTACAACATATCTGCCTTTAAGAAGTTAGTTGACTCTAGTGATACAAGTATACATTTGTGAAAATCCCTAAAACTATATTTAAGTTGGGCGGTGGTGGCACATGCCTTTAATCCCAGCAATCGGGAGGCAGAGGCAGGCAGATCTCTGTGAGTTTGAGGCCAGCCTGGTCTACAAGAGCTAGTTCCAGGACAGGCACCACCAAAACTACAGAGAAATCTTGTCTCGGGGAAAAAAAAACCCAAAAAACAAAAAACTATATTTAAAACTGCAACTCATTTTAAATGAGTAGAAAGTAAAGACCAGAAGTCTCTTTCATCAACTAAGAGGAAGTTCACTTGTGTGTCTGTAAGAAGGGTCTTCCCTTCCCAAAGACCCATTAAGACATCCTGGAACCCAATGTGACACTAAGCAGCACTCAGCATGGTCTCACATGGCCTCATTTCAGTTCAGTCCTCACTTCAGAAGGAAGTGAGAGGGTGCCAGCAGTGTGGTGTCACTGTGTTCACACTAAGCTCCTGGAGGCATAGTGTGGGGGGCACGCGACTGAGGCTTGAAACTAAGACCCCCCAGGACTGTTGGCCCCTTACAGCAGGAGGCAATGGAAGGTGTTGTTGGCCTCTTGCCTGAGATTCTGGCCAGCTGTATGGAATATCTGCACATAGCCTTAGGATTTCCAGAAGAGGTGGAGTATATGGAGGGTGGAGTGTTAACTGAAGGGAGACTCCATCTATGCAGCCATGGGAAACCGTCATCCACACTGGGTGAGATTTTTAGGTGGCGTGGCTGCTTTGGGGCCACCCATGTTCCCATAAGTCAAATACACCCATTTGGGCTCCAGTAAACCCAAACTTGGGTTTGTCATTGGCACTGTCTTTGGCATTTGTTTCTATTTCCCCAGGAAAGAATTCATAAAACAGACCTTCACACACACCCCCCCCCCAAGCAGTGACTGCCCTGAAGCAGTTCCTTGGGACTCATGGAGAAGCGTGGAGGAAGGCCTTCGACACACTGCTCACGTGAGCTCAGTTCTGTATCTCAGAGCAAATAAACAGGGTTTCTGTTAGTCTGAGGTCAACTGAGCTGTCCTCAGACTACCCTGCTTCGACCTGAAGAGCACTCACGGCCCGGGCTACACCTGGGGTCTTGAGTACGGTGTGTGCTGGAGAGAGCACCGTAAACTCACTGCGGAAGTGAAGAGGGGAGAGAGGAAATGACACATGCAGCAGAGGTCACCCGGCCTGAATCCCGGAGACTTACGTTCACCTGCGTCCACCTTCTCCTCATTTGTGGAGAGCTGAGACTCGTATTTCGACAGCTGCTTCTTAATCTCCACATCTTCATCACTTTCAGGTTTCTTTTGGTTCTGAAACAGGAAGAGCAACGTTCTGAAACAGCTGCTCTGCTTATGTGAACAGCTCTCAATACAGCTGGGGCTCAGTGCTAAGAACTTGCCTAATACAGGTGGGACCCTGGCTCCCACCAATCAAGAGCCAAGGAAGCAAAAGGCAGAGAAGGCAACAGCACTGGCACACCGCCGTGAAACGAAAGCTGTCCAAGAACGGGGCCTCGGACTTGTTTAGCACCTAGTATGAACTTCTGGCTGTAAAAACGGTCAAAAAGGCAAAAAATGTCTGAGTCGAGAGAAAAACCACCATTAATCTTCTTGTGTGGCCTGCACTGGCCACTGTAGTGTGGGCTCACGTAGTCAGTGTTGGAAACTTGGGGCACAGGAGGACTCGAGATGACGCACAATGTGGACATTAATGTTAACCCGATCCTGGTGATTCATCCATATGTCTCGACCTGTGTTATGCATTTAGGGATAGTTACAACCACTTCCTTCCGGCTTGGTAACCTCTGGGCCACTTCCTGGACATTGAAACCTACATTTTTCATATTTTGTTATGCAGATTGAAGTACTTTTCCTTAGTAAAACACCTTTAACATTAAAAATTTAGTTTTCATTTATGTGTCTGTGTGCATGTGTGGAAAGAAGTCAGGTAAGGACACTGGACCATCTCCCTAGTCCCAGTGTTTATCATTTAGCCTTGAAATTATCAGTGGGCTTTTTCAAAACCTAGATCCTTTCTTGTACATTTTGTGTGGTAATGGAGATGGAACCCAGGTCCTCATGCATGCTAGAGATGGACAAGTACTACCTCTGAGCTAGTCCATCAGAGCTCTCTCTCTCTCTGATAGGTTTCCATCTGAGCTAAGGCTGGCACTCAGATTGGGTGTGGGCCACAGGAGCTGGCTACTACTAAGCTTTGTAACCACTCCTGCGCTAGGCTCCCTGTGTGAGTCTGAGCAACGTTTATTTTGCAGAGGTCTCACTGAACAATCAAGCCTGTGCGTTAGCTATTTATGTTGAAGATAGTATTTTTAATTATAGAAATTATCAAATGAATAATATTTATTATTTGCATTACATTTAAATGAGCAAGACAGACCTAGTCACTACTGTCCTGCAGCTGCTTCACGGCAGATGACAATTATGCAATTCTTCGCTTATAATCATTGATACATTTGATAAACATTGATACATTTGAAAACCACAGGATGCTATCAGAATGCATAACAACAAGACCTGAAAAGTTTCAGGATGGGTTCTTCAAAAATGCAGCAGTTCAACCAAAATGTAAGGGTGAGCAGGACTTTGGAGTGAAGGACGGTGAGGCAGTGTTCTAGGTAGTTTTTGAAATGTGAGGGAGGGCCCCCAAACAGCAACCATCTGGCTCTTTCCTGGGACTAAACAAAATTCACGATACTATGAGAGGACTCTCTCTGGAAGACTGCTGGTTTAGAGTGAAAGCTTCAGTAACTGCAGGCCAGGTAGCACAGCATGCTCGGAGTGGCCTCTGTCTACAGGGCAATGGGAAGTCACAGAGAATTCTGAGTAGAGGTGTAGAGCACAGCCTGTTCTGTGTAAATAGGGCAGGTGGGAGAAACAGAAACTGTGGGCAGGCTGGGTGGGAAGGGGAGACAACTTAGGCCTGGATAAGAATGACAGCAAAAATGGTTGGGGAAAGAGAAACTGGACATATTGAAGAAAGCAGGGTCCTACGATGCTGTGGTTCTCAGTGAGAGCTTTCACCAGTTGCAAGGACGCGTGAGGTGGAAATGCTGTAAAGGTCTCTATGCAGAGTGAGCATGAGCAGCAAGTCTCAATGGGATGCAGATTTCCCACTGACACGATGCCAGGTAACTGACTACATCTGACTCCAGGACACAGCTTGGACTCCTCAGGGAAAACACACTCTTGCTTCTGACACTCAGCACACAGTGAAGTATTTTTTATTTTATTTATCCTTATGAGGGGGAAAAATAAGTAATTCTAAGACCTGAATGATCTTTTAAAAATATACCCAATATTTTCTATGATGGGATCAGGACAGGTAATGTTTGCAAAACTTGAAGACTATCTGGAGTACCTTCTGCTGTTTCCTCCATTCCACAAGCCATTCATCATCATCAACTACACGCCAGACTCAAGGTGGGCAGAGAGAAGCTCATAGGACACAGGCATCCCAGATCTTCATGCTCATATTTTACTGGATGTCTTAAAACAGATAACTCAACCTCCCTGTGGCAGTGATCCTCAGCAATATGAACATTACATTGCTGTTGCACTTAAAGATATTGGCATAGCACACGGCTCATACATAGCTCACTAGTGACCTGCTCCAGATGGGAAGGAAACGGATGTATTTTACATGGTAGCCTATCCTTTAGAATCTTGTTATAGAGTGCCAGGATAAAGGGCAGTTAGGGCTGATGAGCTAGCACAGTGGATAAGAGGCACCCGCTGTCAAGCTTGATGACCTGAGCTCTACCCCGGGACCCACA
Organism: Ondatra zibethicus; assembly: GCA_004026605.1. Lineage (NCBI taxonomy): Eukaryota > Metazoa > Chordata > Mammalia > Rodentia > Cricetidae > Ondatra > Ondatra zibethicus. Next base: position 218,608 of record PVIU01001157.1, on the reverse strand, counting down.
TGGTGTAAGGCTATTCTAAGTCATCCTCTACCCCGGGACCCACATGGTGTAAGGCTATTCTAAGTCATCCTCTACCCCGGGACCCACATGGTGTAAGGCTATTCTAAGTCATCCTCTTGCCTCCACATGTGTTTCATGGCATGCACATGCCCTCCCCACATAAATGTAATTTAAGAAATTGAAACTAAATAAAATAAAGATATAAACAAATTAGGGTGTTTTGAAAAAGAAATACACAGCCAAAGATGGTGGCACACACCTTTAAAGCCAGCCCCTGGATCCAAAAAGATGGATATGGTATGTATTCACTCATTAGTGGACTCTAGCCATAAACAAAGGACATTAAGACTATAGTTCACAAGCCTAGAGAAGCCAAATAGCAAGGTGAACCCAAAGAAAAATATATGTAGATCCTCCTAGAAATTGGAAACAAACAGATTGCCGGGGAAAAGTTGGGAGCACGGGGGTGGGAGTAGGGGTAGGAGTGGGGCTGGGGGAAGGGGAGAGGGAGAAGGAGAAGGGAGAAGGGAAGGACTGGGGAGAGCTTGGGGGAGTGGGAGGGTGGAGATGGAGGAAGGGTGGATAGAGGAGCAGGGAAGAAGATATCTACATTAAGGGAGCCATTTTAGGGTTGGCAGGAGACTTGGCTCTAGAGGGGATCCCAGGTGTCCACGGGGATGTCCCCAGCGCTAGGTCCTTGGGCAGCAGAGGAGAGTGCCTGAACTAGCCTTGCCCCACTATCACACTGATGATTATCTCGAATATCACCATAGAATCTTCGTCAGGCAATGGATGGAGATAGAGACAGAGACCCACATCCACATCAGAGCAATGGACTGAGCTCCCAAGGTCCAGTTGAAGAGCAGGAGGGAGAAGATGAGCAAGGAAGTCAGGACTGCGAGGGGTTGGTCCACCCACTGAGACAGTGTGCCTGATCTAATAGGAGCTCACCAAATCTAGCTTGACCGGGACTGAACAAGCATAGGATCAAACCAAATTCTCTGAAGGTGGCTGCCAATGGGGGCGGACCGAGAAGCCATCGATAATGGCACTGGGACCTGTTTCTACTGCATGTATTGGCTTTTTGGGACCCTAGTCTATTTGGATGCACACCTTCCTAGGCCTGGATGGAGGGGGGGAGGGCCTTGGACTTCCCACAGGGCAGGGTACCATGCCCTCTCTTAAGGATGGAGGGGGAGGAAAGGGGAGTAGTGGAAGGGAAGGAAGAGTAAATTTTTGAATGGAAAAATTAAAAAAAAATGAAAAAAAAAGCCAGCCCCTGGAGAGCAGAGTCGGGCAGATCTCCTCTGAGTTCAAGGTCAGATTGGTTTACAGAGGGAGTAGACAGCCAAGGGCTACACAGAGAAATTCTGTCTCAATAAATAAATAGATAGATAAATAAATAAACAAAAAATAAATAAAATAATAAAAATTAACCAAAACCTCATAAGCCAAATTCTAAGTATCCCGTAAGTGAAAAGTAAACAAATATTTTTATTTTTACTATTTCTAATTATGTGTGTGTGTGGGGGGGGTTATGTGCACATGAATGCAGGTGCCTGCGGAGGCCAAAAGATGACACTGGATTCCCTGGTGCTGGAGCTACAGGTGGCTGGAAGCTGCCCTACATGAATGCTGGAAAACAAACTTGGGTTTTCCCTAAGACAGCACACACTCTTAATGTGCTCTCTAGCGTCATGATCTCATATATATACATATATATTGTTTTTTTCCAGACAGGGTTTCTCTGTGTATCACTGGCTGTCCTTGAACTCAGAGATCTACCTGCCTCTGCCTCCCAAGACGTAGGATTAAAGGCATGCGCCACCACTGCCTGGCCCCATGATCATATTTTTAAAGCTAAGACTAAATCTAAAGGATATAAAGAAATAGAGCATGTCTTTCAACCAGTCTAAGTGCAGCAGTGGAAACAGTCACAGGGAACATAATTTCAGTCATTAAAATGAAGTGGTTGAGCTGGAAAATTGGCTTGGAGGTTAAAAGCATGTGTTACCTTTGCAGAGGACCTGAGTTCAACTCCCAACACCCACATGGTGGGCTCATAACCACCTGTAGCTCTGATGCCTTCTTCTGATTTCTACAGGCACCAAGAACACATATGGCACACATACATACAGGCAGGCAAAGTATTCATACATACAAAATAATCTTTTTCAAATTCAATAAAAAAGAAAAGAATGATGAAACTATCCTTTCATTTGTGCTGTCTTTTGAGACAAGGTGTCACATAGCCCAGGCTGGCCTCAAACTTAATATGTAGATGAGGATGACCCTGAGATTTTAATTGTTCTGCCCCCACCTTGTGGGTGCTATGATTATGGGCATGTGACACCATGCCCAACTCAGATGAAGCTATTTCTGTTTACTTCTTCCTGCGAACTTCAGTCCATTAAACAGAGGGTTCATATTTGTAATATATGATTTTTTAAAAAATCTGCTATTTTTATTACTTTTTCCCCCCCGAAACAGGGTTTCTCTGTGTAAGGGCCCTAGCTGTCCTGGAACTAGCTCCATAGACCTCTGACTCCTGAGTGCTAGGATTAAAGGCGTGCACCACCAGCTGAAAATCTCTTTTTTAAAGCAAAAGTCTCACTATATAGTTCAGAATGTCACGAAATTCATTTACGCAGTTCAGGCTGGCATTAAACTCCAGACACCCCATCCTCCAACACCTGAGCATGGGGAGCACAGGTGTGTGTGTTGCCTGCCAGCCTAACATAGGAAGGTTTGGAGGGTAAGATCCCTAAGGGTAAACAGGATGGAGGCGGCAGCGCTTCTGTTCACAGAGCGCGAGTTTCCCACAGCGGGCCTGATGCTCAGCCAGGGCCAGCTACACTTAATTTTCAGACTTTTCCATGCCAGCTCTGCTGGTTGTATAATTGCACAACTTAATTACATGTTGCTCAAACTCCGAAATGACAGTGAGAATAGGAACTTCTGTGAAAGCAGAAGCTGAATGCATTTTAAAAAGATTCAAAGGCAAGTTCCCACAAAGAGTCTAATTAATGTAAAATGTCCATGGTTTAAAATACAGTACTTTCAAAATCTAACATGTATGTCAGAATAGCTCTTTAAATATGTAACCTCTTGTTCAATTTTAGAGAAAACAAAGTTGGAAATTGTAGATGAGCTACAGCACAGCTACAAATAAAAAACCACGGGACTCATGTGACCCACCTAAAAAAGACACGGGACTCATGTGACCTAAAGAAGTTGTGACTCAGTTGACGAGCACTCGTCTGGTCTGCTGGGATCACAGTCAGCGCCAGGCTTGCTGTACCCATCACTGTGAGAACTCCTCTGCCAGTCTTCTGACCGGGCTGCCTGATCACATCAGATTAGGGGCTGCCTGATCACGTCAGATTAGGGGCTGCCTGATCATGTCACGTAAGATCACTTATGACTGAAAGTGCTATCATCAGAAACAAACAACCTCTATTTGGCTTTGGAATAATTTATGATCCAGTCTGCAAAGGCTATGCTTCTAAGTCATGTATCCTTTGAAACACAACAGAACCACAGCTAGAGTGCAATTAATTTAAAACCAACGACTATTTAATCATAGCATCCCACATACTGATGGTATATCCATAACGCTGTGGTCTCTAACACCAGGCCTCTGCTTTGGGTTCGGTCACATACATACACAGACCTTTAGCCTTTTTCTTCTTATTCCCCAAGATACAAGGAGTAAAGAAGAACAGAAACTCAGGGTTGGGCTAGGAGACGGCTCAGTCGGTAAACTGACTGCTGTGCAACCACAAGGACCTGAGTTTAGATAACCAGAACCACAAAACTGCGCATGATGCTGAGGAGACAGAGACACGAGGCTCCCAGCTTCCTAGCCAAGTCGGCAAGCTCCAGGCTTGGCAGAGACTTGTCTCAAATAATAAGGTGGAGAGAGATTGAGGAAGACACTGATGTTAACCTCTGGCCGCTATTCTAACGCATGTGCCCAGAAGGCAGGCAGGGCAGCTGCTCCCTCCAGGTTATCAAGACGCAAAGCTTCTATAGAACACCTGTGGGAACAAAAGCATCTTTAACAGCACTGAATGCCTCTCACACAAAGGTCACAGATTCTGGGCAGGCTGGGCTAACAACTGCCAGGGTGCCACTCTCTGTGCGCCTGATGCACAGCGAGCCTTCAGTAACTGCAGCCTTACCTTCTTTTTCTTATCTTTAAACTGCTTGATCAGTGTGAGGACATGCTCCACAAGAAACATGAAATACAAGCCTCCTAGAGCTGTCAGACCTTTCCATGTGGAATCAAAATAGGTGCTTTCTTCTATGTTCTCAGCCGACAGGTGACTGAACAGTGGGCCTCTTTTCATTTCCATTGCTGGTTCTTCATGGCTATGACTGTGGTGGTGACTTGCATGAGACTAAAAGTGAAATAATACAGTTTCGTATGTCAGAAGAACTGCCAAATATGAAATCATTAAGCAATTAATGGAATGCTTTAGAGTTGAGGAGACACTGAAAAAATAAAGAGGATGAAGAGCGCTGGCTACTCAGAGCTCCGTGGGCGCTACTTGCTACGCACTTAACAGAGTGGGTCTGTTTGGTATAAAGGCAGATACATTCCGTAGTGACCATCATAACTTAGAATTTTCTCAATGTCTGATGTGTTACCATGGCCCAATTAACATAGACTTCATATCACACGGTATCTATTACTTACAGGTACCACTTAGAGGTTCACACCAGCTTCATCAGACCAGCCCTGTGAGAAGCCTAGTCAGGACGGAGGGGTGAGCCCTGCAGGTATCCGAGAACCTGGGCACTGCACCTGCCGCCTGTAGCAGAGTAGAGCAGTAACTAGCTGATGCTACGTATGATAGGAAACCAATTGGGTGTGCAGCATCCTAACCAAAGCCGTGGGGTCTCCGCTACATACAGGCCACTTCCCATAGCTGGCATGCCTAAACACCTGTCATTTGGTAGTCAGAGAGACAGCCACTCAGAATCGCTTTCATTTTGAATCCAATATGAGACTGCCAGGGTTCTTTGAAGGAGTAACTTTCCCTGTCTACCAAACTGAAAATCTCTATGTCAGTTTTTCTTTTTTTAGGGCTGCGATTGAAGCCAGGGCTTTATTTATTTCAGGAAAGTGCTCTACCACTAAGGCACATCCTCAACCCTCTAAGATAAATGAAAAAAGTGACCTCCACATATTTCCTGTTTGTGAATTATCCCAATTACTTAATAAAAGGTAAATTCACTTTATCAGGCCTGTATATTGAAAAATTCATGCCAGGTGGTGGTGGTACATGTCTTTAATCCCTGTACTTGGATCTCTGAGATCGAGGTCAGACTTGTCTAGAGATCGAGTTCCAGTACACTCAGGGATACACACAGATAAACCCTGTCTGGACACCCCCCCCAAAAAAAATTTCATTCAGGTCAAGGAGTATCAATCTTTAAACACACAAATTCAACCCTGAGGAAAACCTCTCAGTTTCGTGGCCATGAGAAAGGGCATGCACTTTAAATCCGTGGTAACAACAGGAAGCAAGTGGCTTCCACTGCGGCAGTCGGCCCAGTGCTTCAGATCTGAGCAGGATTTCTCTCCTTTAATTAGTGAGTTCAAACAGCTTAGCCTGATTTGGCAGTCTCTAACAGCAACAAAACCAACCAAACAAAAGTCTCACCATCATGTACTAAAATCTTGCCTTAGTTATCAAAAACTTTTCAAAACAAAAATTCTAATTTCTGAAAATACCAACACAGCAAGTTCGAGTGCAAACCCAACGCTCGTACTTTTAATGTGTAAGGGGATGGACATATCACAGAACTTACGTGTGGGAGAAGATGTAACAGAGCATCTCCACTCAGAGTCCCGACCGCCAGCGCCACGAGAAAGCTCAGCAGGAACTTGAAAAACACCCGGTTCATGAGTGGCACCAAGATGACCCCCAGCAGAGACAGGAAACTGATGATGGAAATGGCTATGAAGCCACCAAGCCAGGCTGGCAAACCAATCAGAGCAGAAAGAAGTCATGTGATTTGTAAACTGAGAGGTTTCCTACCAGGGTATTAAACAGCAGGTGAGCACAAAGCAGCTGCATTCAGGCATCCTCACTGTAATCTTGCTGCAGGTCCTGACAGAGAACCTTATACACAAATAAAGAGACTTCAAGATAAGGAAGGTTTGAGACAGGATCTTACTATGTGGCCTTGGCTGGCCTGGAATTCATAGACATCCACCTGCCTCTGCCTCCAGAGTGCTGGGATTACAAGTGTGTCCTACCATGCTTGGCTTTAGTGGAAAAACCTTTAAATGGGAATTAAAGGAAGAGAAAAAGTTACAAGGATGAACTCTGCCTTACTTGGGACCCAAAGTGGGACTTTCATTGCTAGAACAGCTAAGCTGTGAAACAGGAGAGGGAGGCAAACTAGGAACTCACTAATTTCCTCAGCAAACAAAACATTCATTTCTTCCTCAGTATAGCACTCTTCCTCTCCGTTCTCTTCCCTTCCTTACTTGGGAGTCTCTATGTAGACCATAGTGGCTTTGAACGCATGATCCCCCTTTCTCAGCTTCTTCAATGCTGAGATTACAGCTGTTAGCATACAAGGCTTTATTTGTTTAAAAACACACTTTTATTTTGTGAATTTGTGTGGGCTTTACATGTGTCTGTATGTGTGTATGCTTTACATATGTCTGTGTACCACATGCATGCAGGAGCCTTCACAAGTCTGAAGAGGGCACTGGATTCCCGGGAACTGGAGTTACAGATGGGCGTGAGCCACCAGGTGGGTACTAGGAACTGAACCAGGTCCTCTGCAAGAGAAGTTAGTGCTTTTAACCACTGAGCCATCCCCACCATCCTGTCTTTTTAAAGGAGGCAAATGCACTTTTAAAATTTATATTCTGAACATTCAGGGCACAGAACAACTAAGATTTTGTATCTAGAGCTACAGTGAAAAATAGCCTCAAATATAAAGAGAAGTACAAAGTAAGTAGATCTACTAAAAACTGTTCTTATGTAACAAAGGCAGATTTACCTATTTGTAAAGAATAGGTCTTTTGAGGGATTTCCGCCTTCTTCTCACTTGCTGTATGAATCAGACAGGACCGAGCATCAATTTGGTTGATGATGGCCGGGCAGAGATAGTTAAACTCCGTTGCATTCAACATAACCTGGATGTTCATGCCATGGGATGTCAGCAGCTTTGTTGCATTGAAGCACTGAAGGACAAGACATTAAAAAAATCACAGAAACTAATTCCCACTAGGAGACTCCAAAATGTAGTCTGACTCATCACCCTGAAGCTCTACTAAAGCTACTTTGTTGATAAAATTAATGCAAGTTAAAATCGGCTTTGCTTTCAGCACTTTGGAATTTGCCTCCAGTAGCCAGAAGATACTATGTCACAATTATGTATGTCATTCTCCCCTGACCACATCACAAGTCACCAAGGGAGCAAACCTCCTGTGGAAGAGCTTGGGGATAAGTGGAGATTCACAAGCCTGTTAACTCATTGTATACAGCTATTAAGGAAACGAGCTTTAATTTCGAAATGGGGTTCATTAGAGATTGAGAAATAGGTTCGGGGACTAACGCTCTCCGCTCTCCAACTTTGGCCCAAACACGCCCAAGACATGTTGCTCCTCCTGCTATGACACTCCTTGCAAAAACTCAGGTCAGTTCTGTGTACGTGCCTGGCAGAGCGATTCTCTGCAATGAGAGATTTTAAAATTATACAGATGACTCTTGCAGAGGGCAATGCTGGTTAATAAAACAAACCTGTCCCAGCAGGCAGATGCATTCAACAGTTTAACTGGATGACAAGCTTAGTTTGAAGAGAAACTTCTCTATGCAATTTAGCACTCCCCACCCCACCCCGCCAAAAAAAAAAAAAAACAACAACAAACCTCATCTGGGTTATAGTAGCTGTTTCTCATCTTCTATAAAGATATTTCAGACAAACAACTCTTTACCAACACTACTCAGAACAACTTCACTACCAGTGCTGCAATGGCCCATTCCTACAATTACCCCAAACTTCAGTCATATACTGGCTTAAATGAAGCACCTACATTCTGGTCATTAGAGACTGACAATTAATGCTTCCCCCCCGCCATACTCATTTAGCAAAAGTAAATTTAGCCAAAGTAAATTGTGTAGCACAGGAAAGTTTATTCTAGAAAAGTCACATAACCTGGGAACTGCACTACCTGACACCCCCCCCCCCCCAGGTCAACTTGCTCTAACTTCGATCACTCCACAAGCTACTGTTGGGTCTTTCGGCCTAGGAGAGACACACAGGTGCTCTTGCATTTGCAGCACAGTAACCTTGCCTTTCCCTAAAACATGGAGTCTAAGCCCTGCTTCTTCAGATCCCCCACTGTCTATATATTAATATTATTCATCTGTGGCATCTTTTCATAGCTATAATAAACTCATTCTCCTGGAGAGCTACTCCTCAAGCACGTTTACAACATTCTGCACAGTGTGAGCCTAGCTGAGAAGGAAGAAAAGCTCCTCCTTTTATAACAACTGTTTTATTTTATTTCACACTCATCCCTGGAAGGGACAAACAGATGCATTAAATATTGCACAGCATTTATCTTACCTCCTGCATATTGTCATTTGTGTTTCGTGAATACATAAAGCTCTTTCTGGGCTCACTCCCAGACTCGTTGCTTTTCCTACTAGCTAGCCGGCTCAGTCGACCCACTCGGCTCTTCTCTGTGATGCTGGGTAGGGTAGAAGGGTTTACATCTTTGGGGCGTTTGCCACGTTTTGGAGTCTCTACTGTCTCTAGGAAGTGAGTTCCTTCAGAGACAGCATTGTACACAGCTGAGGTTACTTCGCTTGTGCTCACACCCTCCTTTGTGTTCCTTCTACCATTCATGCGTTCTGGTGGGTGAGAGCCTTTCCCCTGGCTGGTTCTAGTTTTACCTGAACTATCAGAGTCATGATCTGGGCAAAAGGCTTTCCGATTGTTTTTACCACCAGCAGCATGATTGTGGCGGGAATGGCGCTCATGGTCAGCATGGTGCTCATGGTCGGCATGGTGCTCGTGGTCAGCATGGTGCTCGTGGTCGGCGTGGTGCTCGTGGTCGGCGTGGTGCTCGTGGTCGACGTGGTGCTCGTGGTCGGCGTGGTGCTCATGCTCATGGTGTATGTGGACTCTTTTAATCTTATCTATGCCTATATTCTGAAGCAATTTTCTGAACCCTTCAATCGACAAGGAATCATTCTCTCCATAGCGGTAGAAAAGCTGTTGCAGATAATGTCGCTGCATGGTAACTGCCAGGTCCACATTAATGCCAGATTCCCAATTTAAATTAATTTTCTCAGTGGTCTGAGAGAGAGCAACTGTTGATTGTAGTTCATGAAGGGGATTCGTGACCCAAAGGGTGAAGGTCAGAACCATGATTACAGATAAATTCCTGGCCATTGCACCTTCCTAGAAAAGATAAGGGGAAAAATTCTTTACCACACTTCTAAAACAATTTAAGAAACTTCATGCTAAAAACTGATGCCGAATTACACAGTCAACATTCACACGGCACTATTTGTTCTGACCAAGAAAGTATGAGGTACTGTGGAGACACAGAGAACTAGGAGCCTGGATGCCCAAACACCTGAAGCAAATGCAGGACAGTCATGAGAAAAGAGATATTAGTTCTGCAAAAGCAACAGCAGGAGGAAAAGATCCATGTGCTCACAGACATGCCTCCGCTTCTCACTGAGCTGAGAACTACAGCTCAAAACCAAACCTAAGGGCTTCTACCACCATAAATAGAAAGGGCAAAGAGTCGGAAAAAGTAGAGCCAACAGCCTCAGCTGACACTTGGGAATTTTTAAAAATGGTTTCATTTTCCTTGGACACACATTCATGTCCTTTATTTCCACCCTACATGATTTTACCAAGTTGTTGTTGTGTGAATCGAGTTATTTTCTATCCATCTTCAAACAGATTGGAGCACACACACACACACACACAAGCGATCTCCGCACCCCGACTCAGCAATGAATCAGACCTGATTTCACGTCAGTGCATTGAGATTTCCCAAATCTTCTGAATGACTGCATAATAATAGTTCTTTGAACAAAGTGCATTAAGCTTAGTGAAAACACACTACATTGTTCTTCAGTCGCTACACATTAGCTAGAGAATGTTTTATCACATAATGTTTGGAATTCAAGGCCTCTGCTTGAAAGAGGAGTCCCCATTCCTCTCCAAGTGGAAGTGGAGCTTGAAAAGCAGAATTCAGTTAAGCAGAGCAGTATACTAGAGTCAGATCTTTGGATGGATGTTAAACCTATGTCTCTAGCGAAAGACTGAGGGATTTTGAGCTATAGAGGGCAAAAGACTACCATTTTTCAGCCTGTTCCTTGGCAGGTTCTCATGACCTCATCTGAAAAGCCGGTAATATCTAGGTGCAAGGAAGAACACACAGTGGAAGTGCTTGTTAAACTCCCCTGTTGCCCAAGTGCTGATTATCATACTAGGCACTCAGGTAAATGGAGGCACATACAAGCAGATAGGACCAGACTCCTGCAAACAATCGTCAGGGCCCTCACATTTTGAGAATACCCGTGATAGGCAAGGAAAACTCAAGAAGAAATCATTCCCAGGAGGAGAAGCGCGTCACTGGATGGGTGGGGCAGATCTGGCCTTAAGCCAGAGGAAGATGCTGAGGGCCGCACACTGGTCCCAGGATCTCCTTTTAGGCCAAGTCTGCGTGTGTGGAAGAAACAAGCCACAAGAGGCCTTGAAAAAAGGTGCAGTGGAGAAAAAGGAAAAACGCACAAAGCTTGCTCGTGATGGCTCCTGTAAAGGAAACACGTTAGTAGCTTCTTTGAACGCGAGCGAAAAGTTAACACAGAAAGTCCCTAGTTTTGGGTCCCCAAGTCCACATGGGGACCCCACGTTGGGAGGGACAGCTATCCAGGGCATATGGGGTTTGAGGTGGGGCCCTCGCAGCATCCACTTTTCGTTGCCCCGCTTGGTCCCAACATCCCTTCTCTGCGGACCCGGGCCTGCGGGGCTCCTTCTGCCGTCCCGCTGCAGTCGTGAGGAACTCACCTCTCCCGGTGTCCCGCCGCCGGGTCCCGTGCGCAGGTTCCCCGAGGGCGGTCCGAGGGGACTGGAAACCGGCCCGGCTCCGGTCTCCGAGAAGCCTTTACAGGGCACGGAGCAGCGGCGGAATCATGAGCCCGTCCACCCCTCGGCCCCAAGTTGCCGCGCCTCCTCCAAGCAGGACAATCGGTAATTACCGCCGCCGCCCGCTGCTAGCACCGTGGCGCACGCGCAGTGCAACTCAGGAGCCGGTCTGCAAAGACCGATCCGCTTTTCCGCGTGTTCTCAGACGCCACGGGCTCGCCGCGATGGAGGGGCGGGCGCGGGTCCTTTCCTCGCGCCCTTCCTTTCCACCGCCAGGACCGCGGCCCAGTAGGGTCCGCTGCGGACAGCTGAGCTGGATGGAACCGCCCCCGACCACGAGCTCCTCCGAGAGCGCCCCGCGTCCAGCGCTCGGGCCTGGCTCGCACACGGAGAAGCGGTCGGAAAGATGCGCGAGGCGAGCAGAGGCTAGGGTAGAACCACGCCAGCAGACGGGGGCGTGGCCGGGAGGCGTGACCTACGGGGCTGGCCCGTCCTAGCCCCGCCCCGGCCCCTCGGAAATGCGGACCGGCTGGCGTCCGCGGGAGAAGCCACGGCTTGCAAGAGTAGTTCCGCTCTGGGGCGGAAGTGCGCGGGAGTGTCTCGACCACTGACCAGCTGGCATCATGGTGGCTCCTCTGCTGGAGGTGTCTCACGTGTTTTGCTGCCCGAACGGGGTTCGAGGAACTTTGAGTTGGAATTGCGGGCATGGAGGACTCCTGGCCTTCGGCACATCCTGCTCCGTGGTTCTCTATGACCCTCAGGTACGAGGGATTAGGCGCGCGCGCTACGGGCCTAGCTTGCAGGCCGACTACAGTCCAGGGGTCTAGGAGAGCCTCCCGAGGGGCCTGGGCTCTCCTCTCCTGCGTGGCGCTGCCTCTACCTAGGGTGACCGTGGCCCGTGACCCCCGAACTGAAACCCCAAGGACGACATCTTTCTCAGAACCCTTAGAAAAATTGAAATTTAGGCGTGGGTTAAAGCCATACACGGCATCTGAGTTCTTTGTTTTCCCACAGTATAATTAACGAACGAGCTTACACTGAATTGCAAAGAAATGTTACGGATATTTTAGATACGTGAATGCAGCATTTGTTTATTTATTTATTTGGGTTTTTCGAGGCAGGGTTTCTCTGTAGCTTTGGAGCCTGCCCTGAATTGCAAAGAAATGTTACGGATATTTTAGATACGTGAATGCAGCTTTTATCTATCTATCTATCTATCTATCTATCTATCTATCTATCTATCTATCTATCTATTTATTTGGGTTTTTCTAGGCAGGGTTTCTCTGTAGCATTAGAGCCTGCCACGGAACTAGCTCTTGTAGATCAGGCTGGCCTCGAACTCACAGAGATCCGCCTGCCTCTGCCTCCCAAGTGCTGGAATTAAAGGTCTTAAGTCCTAAGCCCTGGTTATAAGGCAAAAGTTAACACATTTCTTGAAGATCAGCTAATTGTTTATTTTTTGTCAGTTTTCCTAATCAGCTTCTCAAGTGAGTAATTAATGTATTCTGCCGGAGTTATGAAGCCTCTCCACCATTTACTCTAGGGTGGTTCAGTTAGAGTTGCGTGGGTCCTGCGTCACAGTTGAAAGGCTGGAAACCAAAATGCAGTGCAATGCTTGTCTCTGTTTCCTACAGTGCTGCATTGTTAACATTTAATTTGGAATTCCATTTCCCTCAACTTTTGCAGACACAAGATTCCTTTTTTTAAAAGATTATTTATTTATTTTGTATACAGCGTTCTGTCTGCATGTATGCCTGCCCCGCCAGAAGAGGGCGCCAGATTTTTGTCATAGTTGGTTGTAAGCCACCATTTGGTTGCTGGGAATTGAACTTAAAACCTTTGGAAGAGCAGTCAGTGCTCTTAACCTCTGAGCCACCTCTCCAGCCCCCAGATACAAGATTCTATATGAAAAAAATTTTAATTGCTTCCTCTTACCTTTAGCATGCTCTTAGCTTTTCTCACATTTATCTCTGTATCATATATTCTTGATTGGCAAAAAGAAGCATATCAAACCAAAGGTGAACTTTACATTGCCCATCGGCCAGTGGCTAACTAGGCCAGTAGAAGCCCATCTTTGGGCTGAAGGCAGTGGATTTGTTCCCTTGCCTTCCATGACTTTTTGTTGCTGTTTGTTTGACTTTGTAGCCTAGGCTGCATTGCCTCTGAACCCACTGTGGTTGAGGTTGCCTTCAAGCTTACCGTTCTCTTGCCTTAGCCTCCCAGGCATTGATACCACAGACCTGAGCCACCATTTCCACCTCTATCACATTTTTTTTAATGATAACCTGATAGTCTTAAGTTTGTTTGTTTTGGTTTTTCGAGACAGGGTTTCTATGGGTAATGCTGGCTACCCTGGAACCAGCTCTGTAGACCAGGCTGGCCTTGAACTCATAAAGATCCACCTGCTTCTGCGTCCTGAGTGCTGGGCTTAAAGATACGTGCCACCACCACCTGGCATGTTAGAGGATTTTAACATACCATATGTTAAACACCCAAAATACTTTGTCAAATATTTTCTGGTTGGGTACTTAATTTAAGGAATAGGAACACTTGAAATACGGGTCTGGAGAGATGGCTCCTAGTGGGTAAAGTACTTGCCAAGCCAGAGCCCCCAGCACCCATGTCAAAGCCAGGTGTGTCTTTGTGCATCTCACTCCAGAGCTCACTGGCTACCTAGTCTAGCAAAAACAGTAATCTTGGGTTCAGAAAAGGTGGGGAATTGATTGAGAAAGACATTCTGATATCCGCTTATGGCCTTCACATACACGCACACATTGCTACAGTACAGTTTTGAGGATGATGCCTCTTGGTATTTTTTGAGATCCCATCTAGGCTTGCTGTAGGTGCTGTGACGCTACAAAGATGAAAATGAGTAATTACTTTTCATTCTAGTGGGAGAGACAAGGAAATGCATTTAAGTGCTTTCCAGCCTCAGAGAGCTCATTTGTTAAATATATTTGTTTATACACATTTACCTGTTCCTTTTCCCAGCCGTGAGAAATTCTGTTTGGCATACAAGCAGGTATCAAGTCAGTGCTACTGGTAACAAAATTGGAAAGGGCTGTAATGAGACGTCCTATGAGCAGATCTTTAGCTGTGTGTAAAGTCATGCTGCCCAGGGGTGGCTGAGGATCTGACTGAAGAACTTGCAGGGATCTGATTTAGAAGGACTTCAGCAGTTGTGGCCTCATGACCTGTGTCACAGTCACTGAGGCTAAAGAACCTACCATTTGATTAACCATGAATTTATGTACATTAACTACAGATTTTTTTTTTTTTTTTAACCATCAACTTGGGCTAGAGAGATGGAGAGTGGTTCAATTCTCAGCACCCACATGGTGTTATGCCCATGTCATAAGACCACCACAGAGCCAGTGTTCAGTGCAAACACAAAGGAGTTTAATTGATTACAACCCCAAGCTTGGACCACTGTCCATCACTCTGGTATGGCAGGTGGAGGAGAGCGGTCTTGAATATTTACAGATTAGGGTTTATATAAAGAAAAACCACAAGGGAAAACCTGGTCAGAGGGTCTTGGGTAGCTGACATTTAACCTGATTGGTTATGGTGAGGGAAGTACAGAACTGAAGAGTAAAGCAGTTAAAAATACATGAGGCATGGTTTAAGCATGTAGTTAGTAGCTGTCATTAGCCATGTGGTTAGTGTCTGTCATCAATCATATCCTTATCAGTCATACCCAGGGTGGAGTTCAACTCGTTTCAGGAACTTGGGGTCATGGAGAGGGCATAAGAGGGGTGGTCTTAGTTTAGTTCAAATTTGATCCTCACAGTGGCAGCTCACAGTTGTCTGGAACTCCAGTTCCAGGGGATCCAACACCCAGACATACATACAGACAAAACACCGATGCACACGGAAAAAAATTAAACCCTCTACTTAATGCAGCTTGGTAGTATTTTGCTGAGGACTATGACCCACAAAAGAACTTTTTGTTTATTCTGGGAGAGTTAATACAGGCTTGCTGACACAGGAGTTGGGTGAGCAGAACTGTGGAGAGGAAGATCAAAGACGCTAAGGTAGTCAGCTATTAATAGGATGGTGGGTATACCTGTGGAAAGGCAGGAAATCACTCTAGTGAATGGGTAACTCCAATCACAGTTAGAGGTTTATGGCTTGAAAGGCAACTCTGTTGATGGAATTCTGTTCTTTTTTTCTTTTTGGTTTTTCGAGACAAGGTTTCTCAGTGTAACAGTCCTAGCTGTCCTAGAACTAGCTCTTATAGACCAGGCTGGCCTTGAACTCACAGAGATCCACCTGCCTCTGCCTCCTGAGTACTGGGATTAAAGGTGTGTCTTGCCACTCTCCAGCTGGAATTCTTGTTCTTTTTTATTGCATCAAAATACTGACAGCTGATTTTAACTTACTTATCAATCCCTTTGTGCACTGCATTCTAATGTACTAATTGATATTTTTTTCCTCTAAAGAGAAAGGTAGTTATCAACAATCTGAATGGTCACACCGCCCGAGTCAATTGCCTGGAGTGGATACGTAGACAGGATGGCTGTAAGTAGAAAGTCAAGAAGGCTGATCTCATGCTTTTTGAAAAAGTACAGTTAGTAATTTTTTTCATTATTATCTCTTAATTTATCATTTCCTTGATTATGTTTGGAAAAAAATGATAACTGGTCTATCCAGTGATTAGGTAGCTGACTAGTGTTTTTACTTGATAGCAGTTGAAGCATGGATACACCTGTGCCCATAACCTTTGGTTGGAAAACCTGTGAGCAGGGCATAAGTGTAGACTGACAACCAACTCAGTCTGTTTCAGCCAAAGATGGACTGTTGCTTAGTTAAGACCTTGTATGCCTGTTGCACTTGATAGTATAGTCTGGAAAGTAAGGGGTGGTACTGGATCAGAGGACCCTTGGTGATCTCAAGATGTGTGAGGTCCATGATGTTTTCATAATACTAGGAAGTGTATTCATTCACAGCTGTCATGAGTGTGCTGTGTGGTTTTTCTATCTGCTACATGATGTGTGATGCTGTAATAGACTAAATAGAGAAGCAAATATGAAACGTCATCTGTTTTCTAATATAGTCAGACATTAAAGAGTCTTGTAGACATATAAAATTGTGCTTCTGTTCTTTTTAAGTTTTTGTGGTTCTAATATTAGAATTCTTCAGCTCCCATGAAAATTTGTATTAACATATTTTATATATCATTATAATTAAATTATTATTGCCAATGTGTGTTGGTGGGGTTGGGTACATACCACAGTGCATGTGTAGAGTTGATTTTTCCACCTACCTTTGTGTGGGTTTGAGAATCAAACTCAGGTCTCTGGGTTTGTACAGCAGGTGCCTAAGATGTAATGAACCATCTTAACTGTGTCTTTGCTTGTTTGTTTGTTTTTTTAAGACTAGGACAAGACTGTGTCCTGGCTGGCCTAGAACTCGTTATGTAGACCAGACTGGCCTCGAATCCACAGAGGTGCCCCTGCCTCTTCCTCTGGAGTGCTGGGGCTAAAGGCATGTGTTTCCATGCCCAACATCATTGTAATTCTTAAATAAACTATTAAAAAATACTTTTTAGTTTTAAACTTTTAATACTGATATACCTATCCCCACATTGAAAGCTTCTTAGGGGTTCTTTTTTTGTTTGTTTGTTTTTTTGAGACAGGGTTTCACTGTAGTTTTAGAGCCCGTTCTAGAACTAGCTCTTGTAGACCAGTCTGGCCTCGAACTCACAGAGATCCACCTGCCTCTGCCTCCCAAGTGCTGGGATTAAAGGCATGCGCCACCACTGCCCAGCTGGTTCTTCAAATTCTTAAAGAATGTGAAGTAGAACAAAAATTTTGAAAATCGCTGGAATGCAGTGAATTATTTCTCTTCATTGTGAGACTCTCTGACTCCAGAGTTTCTAATGGACCTGTTGATTGCTGTAACTCTCATTCCAGTGGGATTCTCTTAGTAGTCCTTCTGTACCGACTATGCTATTGTCAAACTGAGTTAAGTTTCCTTTCATTCTACATTATAATCTAGGTGCAAATGCAGAATTTTCTTGTGTTAGTGAGACTCTCCTGTGGTTTTGTCTGTAATATTAAAAAAAAAAAATAAGCTTAGTACACCACTTATCTCAAGTAGTAGATCAGAGTAAGTCGTGTGTCAGTAAAGCCATTATATAATACAAAGAATGGCTCTTCATGTATGTGCAAAAACACAGTTGTAAATATATTACTTGCCACCACTTGACATCAGAGACCACAGGAATCACACCATAGGACTTCGTTGTGAAGCATGAATTTTGCTTTATTTAAAAGTAAGGTCACACGAAATGAATCACATGTGTTATCACTGTGATTAGTGCCCCTCTAGTAAGGTCTGTCTCCATGTGATTTAGATTCCCTAAGAAGGTGATAAGAAAATAACTAGGGGAAGAAATGACATGAATGCAAATATTTACCAAAACAACTTTTTCAGCCTCTTCTTCTGAATTGGTGTCTGGAGGATCCGACAATCGAGTGATTCACTGGGAACTAGAGAATAATCAGGTCAGTAGCTGTTTCTAATTCTACGAAATGACTATATTTACTTTTCAAGTTTTAGCTCTCCTTTCTTGTCTTCTGATTTATGAGTGCCCTCGTTTTTTTCTCACCTATGAACTTACTTTATTTGCTTATCTGTAACCTATATACTTTATCGTTTTGTAAAATCTGAAGACGACACCCCAGCACTGAGAAGAAGGTGGACACAAAGTCCCCAGCCAAGCAGGTGTTTGCATTTTATACCTACTGGGAAAGAGAAAATAGATTTTCTGCCATTGAGTGTCACTGGATGTATCAAACACAATCTGGGTCAGGCCCCATGTCCAGAAGTAGCTGGCCAACACAAAACTGGTTTTATGTTTTTGTTTTGTTACTGTTGAATTGGTTTTTTTTCCTTCATTTTGGTTTTATTTATTTATTTAGTTTTTGCATGCCAATCCTAGTTCCCCCTCCCACCTTCCATTTGCTCCTCAGAGAGGTTAAGGCCTCCCTTGGGAATTTAACTAAGTCTGTTCCATCACCTCATTGAGGCAGAACCAAGCCTCCACCCCCCAGGCTGAGCAAGATTATCTCCATAGATAATGGGTTCCACAAAGTTGGTTCAGGCATTAGCATTGGATCCTGGTCCCACTGCCAGTGGCCCCATGTACTGTCCAAACCACTCCATTGTCTCCTGTATTAAGGGGACCTAGTTTGGACCTATGCAGGTTCCCCAGTTGTCAATCCGAAGTTAGTGATCTTCCGCTACTTCGGGTCAGCTGATGCTGTGGGTTTCCACGTCATATCATGGTCTTGACTCCTTTCTTTGTTCATATTATCGCTCATCCCTTTCTTCACCTGGAGCTTGGCCTAGTGGTTAGTTGTGGATCTCTCCATCTGCTTTCATCTGTTTCTGGAAGAGGGTTCAAGCTCTTTTGGGGTTGTGCACTGTAGACTGGTTATCCTTTGCTTAATGTCTGGTATCCACTTAAGAGTGAATATGTGCTATATTTGTCTCTGATTCTATGTGTTTGCCTGCAAATTTAAAGATGTCCCTTTTTTTTTTTTTACTGCTGAGTAGTACCCCACTGTGTAAATGTACCACATTTTCTTTATCCGTTCTTTAGTTGAGGGTTGAGGGGCATCTAGGTTGTTTCCAGGTTCTGGCTATTACAAATAATGCTACTTTGAACATAGCTGAGCAGATGTTCTTGGGGTGTGATTGTGCCTCTTTTGGGTGTAAGCCCAAAAGTTACGGTATTGCTGGGTCTTAAGGTAGATTGATTTCTAATTTTCTGAGAAATCGCCATACTGATTTCCACAACAGCTGTACAGTTGTACTTCTACCAGCAATAGAGGAGTGTTCCCCTTACCTGACATCCTCTCCAGCATAAACTGTCATCGTTGTTTTGTTTTTGATCTTAACCATTCTGATTGGTGTAAGATGGTATCTCAGACTTGTTTTGGTTTGCATTTTCCTGATGCCTAAATGTCTTTTGGCCATTTGAGAGTCTTCTGTTGAGTATTCTCTGTTTAGATCTGCACTCCATTTTTCAATTTGATTACTTGATAGTTTGATGTCTAGTTTCTTGAGTTCTTTGTATATTTTGGAGATCAGCCCTCTGTCAGATGTGGGGTTCTGAAGGCAGCCGTTTTGTCTTGTTGACTGTGTACTTTACTTTACAAAAACTTGTCAGTTTCAGGAGGTCCTATTTATTAGTTGTTGCTCTCAGTGTCTTTGCTACTTGGGTTATATTTAGGAAATGGTTTCCTGTGAGAATGCATTCAAGTGTACATCCCACTATCTCTTCTATGAGGTTTAGTGTGGATAGATTTATGTTGCGGTCTTTGATCCATTTGGACTTGAGTTTTGTGCATGGTGATAGGTATGGATCTATTTGCATTCTTCTGCATGTCAACTTCCAGTTATACCAACACCATTTGTTGAAGATGCTTTCTCTTTTCCATTTTATATTTTTAGCTTCTTTGTCAAAAATCAGGTGTTCATAGGTTTGCGGATTAATATCAGGATCTTCGATTTCATTTCTTTGGTCCTCCTGTCTGTTTTTATGCCAGTACCAATCTGTTTTCATCACTGTAGCTCTGTAATAGAGCTTGATGTTAGGGATTGTGATGCCTCCAGAAGTTCCTTTAATGTACAGGGTTGCTCTGGCTATCCTGGGCTTTTTGTTTCTCCATACGAAATTTAGTATTCTTCTTTCAAGGTCTGAAGAATTGTGCTGGGATTTTGATGGGTATTGCATTGAGTCTGTAGATTGCCATTTTTACTATTTTAATCCTGTCTATCCATTAGCATGGGAGATATCTTCTTCAATTTTGTTCTGCAAAGACTTAAAGTTCTTGTCATACAGGTCTTTCATTTGTTTGGTTATAGTTACCCCAAGATAGTTTATGTCGTTTGTGTCTGTTGTGAAGGGTGAGGTTTCTCTGATTTCTTTCTCAGCTCGTTTATCACCTGTATAGAGAAGGGCTACTCATTTTTTTGAGTTAAACTTGTATCCTGTCACATTACTGAAGATATTTATCAGCTATTGGAGTTCCCTGATAGAATTTTTGGGGTCACTTATATATACTGTCATATTATCAGCAAATAGGGAAAGTTTGACTTCTTCCTTTCTAGTTTGTATCCCCTTGATCTACTTTTGTTGTCTTAATTGCTCTAGCAAAGACTTTGAGTACTATACTAATAGAATAGATATGGAGAGAGTGGACAGCCTTCTTGTTTCTGATTTTAGGGGGATCACTTTGAATTTCTCTTCATTTAGTTTGATGTTGGTTGTTGGCTTGCTGTATATTGCCTTTATTATGTTTAGGAATGTTCCTTGTATCCTTGATCTCTCCAAGACCTTTATCATGAAGGGGTGTTATATTTTGTCGAAGACGTTCAGCATCTAATGAAATGATCATGTGGTTTTTTTCCCCAGCTTGTTTATATGGTGGATTACATTGACAGATTTTCATATGTTGAATCATTCCTGCATCTCCGGGATTAAGCCTACTTGATCGTGGGGGATGATATTTCTGATGTGTTCTTGGATTCAGTTTGCCAGTATTTTATTGAGTATTTTTTGCATCAATGTTCCTGAGGGAGATTGGTCTGTAATTCTCTTTCTTAGTTGTGTATTTGTGTAATTTGGGTATTGGGGTAGTTGTAGCCTCGTAAAAAGGGTTTGACAGTGTTCCTTCTTCTTCTGTTGTTTGGTACAATTTGAAGAGTATTGGTATTAGCTCTTTGAAATTCTGGTACAATTCTGCACTGAAGCTATCTGGTCCTGGGCTTTTTTTGTTGGGAGGTTTTTGATGACTTTCTAATTCCTTATGGGTTATAGATCTGTTTAATTTGTTTATCTGTTAATTGATTTAATTTTGGTATGTGGTACCAAAGTTGTTCATTTCCTTTAAATTTTTCAATTTTGTAGAGTATGGGTTTTTGAAGTATGACCTGATGATTCTCTGAATTTCCTCAGTCTCTGTTGTTATGTTTCCCTTTTTATTCCTTATTTTGTTAATTTGGTCAGTTTGTTAATTTGGTCTGCCTTTTGGTCAGTTTGGATAAAGGTTTGTCATCTTGTTGATTTTTCTCAAAGACCTAACCCCTTGTTTCATTGATTCTTTGTATTGTTTTCTTTGTTTCTATTTTATTGATTTCAGCCTTCAATTTGGTTATTTCATGCTGTCTACTCCTTCTGGGTGAGTTTGCTTCTTTTTGTTCTAGATCTTTCAGGTGATCTGTTAATTGCTAGTGTGGGGTTTTCCCAGCTTCTTTATGTAGGCATCTAGTGCTATGAACTTTCCTCTTAGGACTGCTGTCATTGTGTCCTATAAGTTTGGGTATGTTGTGTGGTCATTTTCATCAAATTTTAGGGAGTCTTTATTGTCTTTCTTTATTTCTTCCTTCATCCATTGGTGATTCAGTTGAGCATTGTTCAGTTTCCATTGTGTTTGTGGACTTTCTGAAATTAGTGTTGTTGAATTCTAACTGTAAGCCATGGTGATCCAGTAAGATACAGGTAGTTACTCCAATTCTTTTGTATCTATTGAGGTTTGCTTTTTTTTTTTTAACCAAGTATGTGATCAGTTTTTGAGAAGGTTCCATGAGGTGCTGAGAAGATGATATGTTTTGGTGGAATGTTCTATAGATGTTTGTTAAGTCCATATGAGTCATAACATCTGTTAGTTCCCTTATTTCTCTGTTAAGTTTCTGTCTGGCAGACCTGTCCAATGGTGAGAGTGGGGTGTTTAAGTCTCCCACTATTAGTATGGGGGGCTTAATGTGAGATTTAAGCTTTAGTAATGTTTCTTTTACAAATGTGGGTTCCCTTGTATTTGGGGCATAGATGTTCAGAATTGAGATTTCTTCTTGATGGATTTTTTCCTGTGATTAATATGAAATGTCCTTTGTCTCTTTTGATCAATTTTAGTTTGATGTCTATTTTGTTAGCTATTAGGATACCTACACCAGTTTGTTTTTTAGATCCACTTGATTGGAAAATTTTTTCCCAGCCCTTTATTCTGAGGTAATGTCTGTCTTTGAGGTCAAGGTGTGTTTCTTGTATGCAGCAGAGGATGGATTCTATTTTAGTATCCAGTCTGTTAACCTGTGTCTTTTTATAGGCGAATTGAGTCCATTGATATTAATGGACATTAATGACCAATGATTGCGAGTTCCTGTTATTTTTGTATTTGTTGTTGTTGTTGGTATTGTGTGTGTTTTCCCTTTTTGGGATTTGCTGCTGTGAGACCATCTATTGCCTATGTTTTAGTAGATGTAACTTGGACTGGAGTTTTTCTTCTAGTACTTTCTGTAGGGCTGGATAGATACTGTTTAAATCTGGTTTTGTCATGGAATAGCTTTTTTTCTCCATATATGGTAATTGAAAGTTTTGCTGGGTGTAGTAGTCTGGGCTGGCATCTGTGGTCTCTTAGTGTCTGCATAACACCTGTCCAGGACCTTTTGACTTTCATTGCTTCCATTGAGAAGTTGGGTGTAATTCTGATAGGTCTATCTTTATATGTTACTTCGCCTTTTTCCTTTGTAGCAGTTAATATTCTTTCTTTATTCTGTAAGTTTTGATTATTATGTGGCGAGGGGACTTTTTGTCCAGTCTGTTTGGTGTTCTGTAAGCTTCTTGTATTTTCATAGGCATGTACTTCTTTAGGTTGGGAAAGTTTTGTTGAATATATTTTCTGTGCCTTTGAGTTGAATTTCTTCTTCTTCTAACCCTGTTATTCTTTTTGTTTTTTTGAGACAGGGTTTCTCTGTGTAGCTTTGGAGCCTGTCCTGGAACTTGCTCTGTACATGGCTGGCCTCAAACTCAAAGAGATCCGCCTGTCTCTTGTCTCTCAAGTGCTGGGATTAAAGGCGTGGGACACCACTTCTCAGCTATCCCTATTATTCTTAGGTTTGATCTTTTCATAGAGTCCCATATTTCCTGAATATTTTGTGTTAAGCTTTTGTTGCATTTAACATTTTCTTTGACCAATGAATATATTTCCTCTATTGTATCTTCAGTGCCTGTGATCCTGTCTTCCATCTCTTGTATTCTGTTGTTTATGTTTATATTTGTGCTTCCTGGTTATTTATCCAAATTTTCCTTTCCAGAATTCCCTCGGTTTGTGTTTTCTTTATTGTCTGTATTTCAGTTTTCAAGTCTTGAATTATTTCTTTTATTCATTTGACTGCTTCTTCGTGGTTTTCTCCAAGGATTTGTTGATTGCTTCCAATTTTTGGTTTGTCTTTTCCTCCACTTCTTTAAGGGAATTTTTTGTTTCCTCAATCATTTTCATGAAGTTGGTTTTAAGATCATTTTCTTCTTCTGCGTTGGGGTGTTCAGGTCTTGCTGTTGTAGAGCCACTAGTTTCTGGTGGTGTCGTATTGCTCTTTATGTTGTTGAGGGTTTTCTTACCTTTCTTACCTACCACCTCTTCCTCCAATCAGTATTGGTGGAGCCTGTACTTCAGGGGGTCCCTCTTCCTCTGATTGGTCTAGTTGGGGGGCTGTGACTCCATTGGCTGCTCCTTCAGGTGCAGGCATAGCAGAGCCTCCAGTGAGCGCTCCTCTAGGTGCAAGTGGGCCCAAGGCCGCTCCTCGAGACACCTGTCTGGTCTGGTCGGGTTGCTCCCAGGCGGGTTGGTTGCTGGGCTTCGGTGCTCCATGTGGATCAGTCACTTAGTCTTCCTCTCATTTTTATCTTTACAGTTTTGGTTTTTTTGTTTGTTTTGCTTTTCAGTTTTTGTTTTTTGTTTGTTTGGAGCACAAATGAGAACATGAAGTTGGATGGGTAGGGGGAAGAATCTTGAGGAGTTGGATGGGGGAAACATGATATATATATAGTATATGAAGAAAAAAGAAGAAAAGAAATAACTGGGCATGATTGAATTGTTGTACAGGAAAGTAAATGGTCTCATATGCTACAAACTCAATATTTGAAGTAAATTGGATCTACTGTAAGATAAATTGCCAAAAGAGCATTTTAGGAAAAAACAATCTGAAGCCCAAATACTTTCTTTTTTTTTCTGTCAAGTATATAGCTCTGTTAACTAGTGTTTTGTTGCTGTGATGAGGCACCATGACCACAGCAACTCTTATAAAGGAAAGCATTTAATTGGAGCTTCTTAGAGTTTCAGAGGTTTGTCCATTATCTTCATGGCAGGGAGTGTGGTGGTGCATAGACTGACATGATGCTGGAGAAGGAGCCTAGAGTTCTATATCCCCAGGCAGCAGTAAGAGAGAAACACTGGGCCTGGTTTGAGCATTTGAAACCCCAAAGCCCACCCTTACTGGACCCTTCCTCCAAGCCACATCCTTTAATCCGTGTCAAGTAGTGCCACTTCGTAATGACCAAAGTTTTAAATATATGAGCCTGTGGGGGCCATTCCTATTCAAACCATCACAGTAGCCAAGAAAAACATATATATTATATATATGCATATATGTTTATTTAAATAAAAAGATATTCCTGAGACATGGGCTGCAGAGATGCAGTGGGTAAAATGCTTGCTGCACAGGCCGGAGGACCTGAGTTTCAGTCTCAAGAACCCACATAGTGGCTGGGTGTGGTAGCATTCACCTGGAATCCCAAACCTTCTATTGTGGAGGGAAGATGGAGACAGGAGAGTGCCCAGAAGCTCTGGGACAGCTAGCCTGGGATATATCATGGCAGAGAACTAAAAGATACCCAGGTTCAAATCAGGTGGAAGATGAGGACTAAGTTTGTCCTTCAGCCCCACATGCATGCCATACATTTACACAAACATACATAAATGCATATGCATACACATTTCCTGAGACAGTGTCACTGTATGTCCTATTAGGCTTAAAGGTATGATCCCCTGGAAGGCTGGAATTACACTGAGCTGAGACTGTTTATCTTCTGCATGTCAGGGTCCTGTATCCTTATTCTAATTTCTGTCTCCATGTTCTTGTGCTGTCACTTGTCCTTGTGAATCTCTCATTCAGACTGATCTTAGGTGAGCTGTTCTGTTTTGGGTAATAACAGACATTTTGGTTTATTAAATGGGCAGCTACTGCCAGGTGAATATAGATCTCAAATTGTAAGTGATGTTCCCCACAGTGTGTGATGTTCATGGGCCTCTTTAATGGACAGTTGAGTTGTTCCTAGTTTTAGGCAAAGATTAAAAGTAAAGCAAGTAATTGTGCTGGTTTTGAACATTACCCTGCAAAAGTAGATAGGTCAGGGCCCTCTTGGTCATGAGTCACGGACATTATCTTGAAAGCTTAGTGGACTGGAATAATGAAAAGTCAAAGTACTCCATGCCCAGGTGTGTGAATTTACTGTACCTCCACAGCAAACGGATGGCCTTTAGTTGTAAGGTGGAGGGTGATTGTCTTGGGAAAAATTTAAAGGGTGAGGATTCAAAGTAAGAAAACTAGTACACAAATGAACCTGCCATTCCCATTTAAAATCTTAGCATCCCGTTGAATTCAGAGGAGACAGTTTAGGAAATGTTACTAAATAGTACATATGTACAGAAATAGTAGAGAATAAGGGGAGATCGTATTTGAGTACTAGCTTTAGGAGTTCATTGTTAGGCTGATCATATGGTGTAGGCCTGTACTGTCAGCACTCAACAGGCTGAGGCAGGAGAAGTATGAGTTTAAGGTCAGTATAGGCTATACAGCAAAACACTATCTCAAAGTTTTTGTTGTTGTGGTTGGGCTGGGATACAGAGCAGTGGCAGAGCACCTGCCTAATGTGCATGAGGCCTGGATTCAATCCTTAGCTTTCAGGGGAGGGGTTCTTATTCAGCAAGCATTTGAAAGTCAGTTGGCTAAGGAAAAGAGTATGTCAAGAGTAATGTGATAGCACTGCTAACTCAGCATAGGGAAAACAGGAAGAAAAGGAGAGAGTGTGTAAAAAACGCTTTTGGCATTGATAGGTTAGTTAAAATAGATTGGGGATACGCCGGACAGGGAAAGGAGTAAATGAAAATTGGGTTCTTTCTTAGGGCCCTGGGAGAAAGGTGCTTTTCCAGAAAAAAAAAAATGGGTAAGATATGGAACCATTTTGTGTGAGCTACTGGCTGCTACAGGAATTAGAGGGCCATGTGGAGATGGGATTTTGGAACCACCTGCATTTGAATGAGCAGAATGCCACCCCCACTGGGCCCAGTCTTAGCAAAAGATTCCAGGGAGGCTAAATAAGCCCAGGATGTGGGACCTGGTGGAACAGAAACATCAGTCAACAAATGGCGCCCACGTGGACAGCTGCATCCACATAAAGCCTGAGAGCTTGGGAAGTAATTCTAGACAGAAAAGAATAGTTAAGCACAGCTTATTGATAGCAGCATTTTCTCAGGGGGGGCTCTGTTTGCTAGAGGCAAGTGTGTCTCATTTAAGAGAAGCTTCCTGACTCAACTTTAGCTGCAAAATCTTCGCAGCCCTTTTAAGAGGCTCTGCCACAAAACACTTAAATGGTGTTTATGAATAGCCTACAGCATGCTTCTTGGTGGCAGCATGGACCTTGAAATGCCATATAGTTGTGGAAATAAACATAGCTTCAACCGGTACCTCTGCCGTGAAGCTAGACTCTCAGAAAGCTAAAAAATGGGCTGGATCCAGCTGTCAAAGTCACGGCTTTAATCCTAGCCATATTGCTTAGCAAATTAAAGACTCATGTGGTCAGAAAAAAAGAGATGTATAGCAAAGATAAATTCAGATGAAGAAAACCTCTAAGTGGTTTACAGTGTGTTTAAAAATACATGTAAGTTTGGGAGAGAAAAGAAAAAGGATAAAGTCCTTAAAACAGAAAAAACGATGGGCTGGAGAGATGGCTCAGCGGTTAAGAGCATTGACTGCTCTTCCAGAGGACCCGGGTTCAATTCCCAGCACCCACATGGCAGCTCACAACTGTCTGAAAAATCCACTTCCGGGGGATCTGACACCTTCACACCAATGCACATAAAATAAAGTTAAATTAAAAAAAAAAAGAAAAAACGAGGGTGGTTGGGTATAGTGGCACATACCTTTAATCCCAACACTTGGGAGGCAGAGGCAAGCAGATCTCTGTGAGTTCAAGGACAGCCTGGTCTACAGAGTGAGTTCCTGAACATCGAAAGATACACAGAGAAACCCTGTCTCAAAAGCCAAAAATTAAAAATAAAAATAAATAGAGTTTAAAATAAAGCTGCATAAAAGATGAAAAATACACAGAGAGTCTGGATACTGTATGTTATGTGTTGTTTTTAAATTTTTTGATGGCTGAGGAAGGAGCAAAAGCTACTAAAAGACATTTGATTATAAATGCTGCTGGATTAATCCAACATAAGTATTTTGAAAATGACTTCAAAATTTAAGTCAAAAGGTATGTTACTTTAGAGAAGAGGTTTTGTTTTTGTTTCCACAGGAAATGAAAGCCTAGGGATTCATTCTGGGCTAAGAAAAATCAGGTTTGATCAAGGAAGACTCCCTGAGAAATCTCCAATGGGAACAGATGGCCCAGATGATCCAGCATTTCAGAGGACCTCTGTTGGGAGTTTCCTCTGAGTTCTGCATCCAGAACAGTTTCAAGACTACTGGCTAAGATGATCAAGCCTCATAGAATATTTTATTCAGGATTTGACCATAATTCAAAATTTTCTTTAGGTCCCCATAAGATTATCAGTGCCCCCAGTTAGCAGGAAGTAGCCTAGAAAACTATTCCCACATTCCCAAAAAATGGATTATGGATGTTTGCCTTTGTTTAGAATGTTGGTTACAAGTTGTTATTGATAATGCTCAGGAAGAAAGCTAAACAAGGGAGATTTGATTTAGAGTTCTTGTTTTGAAAACAAAAGGGGGGAAGTGCTGTGGGACAGTGGTCTGTACCCTGTCAATTGTATTTTAATAAAACGCTGATTGGCCAGTAGCCAGGCAGGAAGTATAGGCAGAGCAAGGAGAACAGGAGAATTCTGGGAAGAGTAAAGTTTCAGTCTGCAGTCATCATGTAGACACAGAGGAAGCAATCTGTGACTTCCTCACCAAAAAAGGTACCAAGCCACGTAGCTAACACAGACTAGAATTATGGGTTCAGATATATAAGAGTTAACAAGAAGCCTGAGCCAATCAGTTTATAGTTAATGTAGACTTCTGTGTGTTTCTTTGGGGCTGAATGACTGTGGGACCAGGCAGGACAGAAACCTCAGTCAACAAGCTCTTATTTTTGATACCTGAAGTGAGAGACTTGCCAGATTCTTCCTCAGTGCTTCTAAGTTCCTAGTGGCAGGACAGTCAAACTGAGGGGAGAATGAGGCCAGACTGAGGCGGGATGGGGTATGAAAGAAGGATGAAAGGAATGGGATTCAAGAGGAAAGGCTAAGCATCTTAGGGATTGGGTACCCATCTTGTGTTTCTGCGTGCAGTGCCCTGGACTGCTGATCAAAGAAAGTGCCTCTAAGATGGTGTAGCTGAGGATGACCTCTTGTCTCTGCCTCCCAAGTGCCGGGATTACAGACATACAGCCATCGTGTTCTATCTACAGCCTCACCTTCTTTGGGACAGTCTCATTGATAGTCCAGGCTGTTCTCATACTCACAGTGGTCCTCTGGATCCGCTCTTGCATTCCAGGATTATGGGCATGAGCTGCCATGCCCAGCTGTATAATTCTTCTGTTCTTGTAATGTGTGTCATTCTTCCTGATTCAGGTTTTAAAAGCATTCCGTCTCCAAGGCCATGAAGGACCTGTTTATGCCGTGCACGCTATTTACCTGAGTGAGCCACCTGATGTGGTGCACACTCTGATAGCTTCTGCAGCTGCAGATTCCACAGTTCGACTGTGGTCTAAAAAGGGGTCAGAAGGTAGGTTTGGAGGCTTTGTAATCTAGGTAAAAGAAGTAGAAATTGTGAAAGACTAACAGCTTATAAGAGCTCATGTAAGTGCCAACATTTCAAGCAACTTTGAAGTGTTATTCTAATATGAATGTGTTTCTTTTGTGATTTTTCAAAAATATCCCTTAATAAAACTATTTGCCTTAGTAAATTCCAACTAAGCCTTTTTAAATGAACTGTTTTTTTCTCTGATCTTGTTGAAATTCAACATTTAATTACTCAAAGTCACTGAGGCTTGGGCTTGATTTCTGCATCTCTTTGCTGACACCCTAGACTAGTGATGCCACACAGCTTCTTTAGGTAGATAAGCTCAGGGGCAATTGTTCATGCTGAGTTTTTGTTTTTTTAGTAAAATACCTTCAGACCTTGAACTTCGGGGATGGATGTGTCCTGGCTATCTGCCTTTCTGTTTTGCCTGGAACTAATGGTGAGTGTCCTCCCATTTATTAAAAGAATAGCATAAGAAATGTTTGGGACCTTGATTTTATATCTGTTACATTTGTCTCTCTTGTATTGTTGATCCAGCCGATGGCCTCACACATGCTAGACAACACTCTACCACTGAACTATACTCACAAGCCCTGTGTCTAAATGCTCTTAAGAAATAAGCAAACTGGGCATTGAGATAAAGGTCTATAACTTCAGCATTAGGGAGATAAAGGCAGAAGGATCAGGAGTTCGAGGCTAGCCTGGACTACATGAGACTCTGTTTCAGAAACAGAACTACAGCAGATAAACTGAGATGTTGATAACGTAACATTTATTATAGTATTCAATAACCCAAGTCTAGCTCAGAAAATTAGGGCAACTATTAGAAATTTTGGTAGCTGAGATTTTATTGTTTAATATATGTGCCAAATTGCTATTGCTGCTCATTGAATTTTTCATGGATGTATATAAATACAACTTGGAGAAAGTAGTTCTTTGAAGGTGAAGATTGGGCTAAGTTGAAAGGTACTTAACTGTGTAAGCTTCTCAAGATGAGAACTCTTCATGTCCTGCATGGTGAGTTTAGTTTGGCTTCCCCTGGTTTCTTTAGCCACAGAAATGACAGTTGATGGGTCAGTGATTCTCTTTACCTCCTCCTTTACCTGGGGGACAGGCCCTGCTGCTAGAGGCATGGCCAGGAAACTCTAGCCTCTCCCGCTCTCTGTCCTCTATGGCAGGAGCTGGAACTCTGGTTCCATGTTATGCTTCCTTTACGCAACGGTGGCTGGGAAGTGAAGTTAGTTTTGCAACACATACCTTTCAGTCATCTCAGAGTTCCTATATTTGATTATGTGCTCTTTTATTTTAACATTTAGTTCATTCTTAAGCCAAATGTAAAATCCTTGAAGTCAGCAAACACATGTAAAGATATTTAGGTAGCAGCTGATGCTGGGCTCAGAGGGTCTTCAGTATTCAGCTAGGCTAACGGTTTTTCCCCTTGGTCCACTGGCTACTATTGTAGAAATGCACCTTACTTGTTTTTTCTTGAAATTTATTTTGGTTAGGGGACAACTTTTGGGAGTGTTTCTGTCTGTGCACTCTAAGGCAAGGGCTCTCTTGTTTCTATATACTTCATGTATTCTAGGATAGGTGGCCTGCAACTTTCTGCCAGTTCTTCTGTCTGCCTCTCATCTTGCCAAGGAAGTGTTGGGATTACAGATGCACAACACCACATCTGGCTTTTTTATGTGGGTTCTAGGGATTGAAGCCTTCTCCCCAGTCTCCTCCTTGCTCTTCACTTGCACTCCCTTTCACTCTCTTTCTGTCATAGTGCTCAGAGTGGAGGCACTGATTGTCTCAGTACTTGCCATAACTGCTGATTAGAACTGTGTAGAGTGTCCCTTTATTCCTGGGGACAGGTGGGACCCTTTCAGCTGATTTGTGCGATGGTGTGGGGAGCAGAAGTTGGTTTCTTCACCCAGTGATCATAGCTGCAGTAATTATAGCCATGCCTGTTTTCCTTCCCAGTCCCGGTGTTGGCGTGTGGTGATGATGACTGCAAAATTCACTTATTTGTTCAACAGCATGGCCAGGTAACTAATGGTTTTTATTAAGAAACTAGAATTGTGTTTTGCTTAGCAATGCATCTTAACATAGAAATTTTAAAATAGTTGCAAAATTCCAGCTGTTCAGTGTTTCAGTGCTATTCTATCTTGTGAACGTTTAAACTGCTTGAAGACAGTGACTAGCCGAACTAGTCACTGAGGTGTCACGTACCTCACTGACCCTTATCTTCCTAGTTTCAGAAAGTGCTTTCTCTCTTTGGACACGAGGACTGGATAAGAGGAGCAGAGTGGGCAAACTTTGGTCAGTATGAAATTTTACTAGAAGTGTGCATGGCAGGGACAAGTTTGTTTTCTTTGTGTTACATTGTCTACTGTCCCAGTCAGAAAAGATTGTTGAGAAGTTGTTAAGCATGCATCTGGAGATTAGAAGACAGCACTGGGGAGCAGGAACAGGGTTTCCTTTCAAGCCCCAGGATCACACTCACTGAGGCGGCGGCAGGTGTCATTGCCCACCGAGCCATCTCTCTGGCCCAGAAAAGGGGATCCTTAACTCTTGTTAGCTGTTGATTGGGTGGTAAAGAATGGAATAAACTGATATTTACAAGATGACAATACTTGTCGTATTTATATGTAGATGTTCTTGAAGAATTCTTCCTAGAACTTTGTGGCCTAGCTATAGAGAACCACCTGTTGTTATGTATGTATTTATTAACATTGTGTATATATTTTTGCCAATGCCATTAAAAATGAATTCCAGCCAAGTAAATGGAGGATAAGGAAGCAAAGTCTAATATTTTTGGATCTAGAAATATACACAGCATAGATGAAAAAGTCTTATACCTAAATTTACTACATACACTGTTTTAAAAAGTAATGTAACATGTATTTTCTAAATAGGTAATGACCTTTTCCTAGCAAGCTGTTCACAGGATTGCATGATAAGAATATGGAGACTGTATATGAAACCAACATCTTTAAAAACTGAGGCCCATAATGTAAGACTGAAGGAAAATACTTTCACTATACAAGATGGAGGTGGGTAACAGTGAAGTGTTTGATGTAACATACTTAGCTCTGCTAGCTGTTTTATTTGTCTAGGTCTCTACACATCTGTGTGAAGGTTAGTGTTTTATTTTTATGTGAGATCTGTTATTTTTCATGTTTGAAACCCTTTTATAAACTGTGTTAGTCAGGTCTTTTTAACTGCTGAACGTTATGCCTACTGTTTACCAGTGACTTAATCTGTGAGATGTTGCAAGCATAGCCTAGGAAGACCTAAAAGGCCAGTGTGAATTCTAGTCCTGTGGAGTATGTTCATAAAAGACAAGCTAAACTCTTTCTTTACATTTGAGTGGCATATGTAATTCAGATTTTCTTATAATGTTGTAATATATGTTCTTATAATGTTGCCACTCATAGATCCTATTGGAGATATAGCTAGGCCAAAATATGAAATTTTTCATTTATTTGTTTTTAAGGCCTGTAATATGAATTTAGCTTCCCTTATGCATTTATGTTAAATTTTTTTAAAAGTTGATAATTATCAAGTAAATAAACAAGGAGGCTGACTCTCCTGCTTGTGTTACTTATTTGTTTGGTTTTTTTTGTTTATTTAACACAAGGTATCGTGTATTCTAGACTGGCCTCCTTGACTCTTGACCTCCTCCTTGTACCTTCTAGATGTTGTATTGGAGAACTGCACCACATTGTCCTGTTAATGTCAAACGGACTGTGCTGGACACACTCATTCTCTCAACTGAGTTAAAGCCCCAGCCCTTGATTTTGCTTTAGTACTAATTTTTTTTGGGGGGGGCATGTATGTATTTTCAGTTGTGCTGGAAATTAACCCAAGGTTTGCATGTGCTAGGCAGTAGTGACTGAACTACACTCTCAGGCCTAATTTTTGAGCTGATATAAATTGTATGTGTGATGTTTCAAAATGTAAATGTGTGGTTTTGCTTTTTAATCGCTATGTAACAGCTTTTTCAGGAATATTTCAAATAGTAAAATATATTCTTTAATATTTACTCATGCCCACATAGAGAAAAATGTAGGGGAAAACTCATTTTTAGCTCTTTTTCTTTAATGGGTGAGGTTAATGAAGTTTAGAATTCTTGTTCTTTTTGCTAAATCTGGATTGTTATGTTTTGTTTTAATTTCTTGACATGATTACACAACAGACTTGATTCTGCAGGTGCTCCTTTTAGAAGAGCTGTGAGGAAAGGGTGTCTGTCACTTCTGTTGTAGATACCAGAATAACGTGTGCGATGATCCTGGAGACCCTGCTGGCTGGACACGAAAACTGGGTAAACGCAGTTCATTGGCAGCCTCCATTTTACAAAGGTAGGAGGGAAGTAGAGAGCTCTTGCTTCGAGGATTAAATGTAACAGTGTTTTACATATAAGGCCTACAGCTGACTGGAGGATTGCTTTGGGCATAACTAAAGTTCATAAATGTGAGGCGTTTGTAAGCTGGCCTACGTAATTACCGTGCTGACAGCAGCACCACTGAAATTTGTACTCAGGCAGGCTGACTGGTGGCTGCCAGGGTCCGGAAACTGCCATACCCTGTTAGTTGTGTTTCTTTAAAGTTCCTATGGGATTCAGGAGCTTAAGAAAAATTGACTCAAGCCAACCATACTGGACCCCTCACTCTTGGAAGTATGGAAGTGGTGATAATGGGAGATAGTATTTATGAGAAACAACACCTTTCCCTTTTTTCTTTTGCCTTTAACCCCTGTCTATGGAGGAGCAGGTTTACCCTCAAACTGCTGCTAGTATAAGGCTAGTTCTTGTCCTTAGGAACAGCAGTCTTAACGCTCAGATGACTACCGTCCACCGCTCAGCTCTTGGGTTGAACACATTTGCCACAGTGTCTTCATCATTTTATCTTTTGTAGCCAGCTCCAGTGTATGCCATGTAGCCTTGTCTAGTGATTTCTTTCTTTCCAACCCACCACCCCTCCACTTTTCCTGACCCATGTGCTCCGTTGTCATTAACAGATGTCTGTACCTGCTTTCTCCCAGAGGTCATTGCTTTCCCAGCTCTGTAGCTGAGAGCAAACAAGCTGTGCGCGTTACTGTTTCTTTTCTAGCAGCTCAAGTTTAGTTCAAAACTAAAAAAAAAAATATTGGTGAGTATGATAGTACACACATATAATCTCACCACTAGAGAGCCTGGGGAAAGAGGATTGTGAGTTTGTAGCCAGGCTGAACTACATAGTAAGTCCCATTTCAGTAGAAAAGAAAGAGGTGAGCATGGTAAAATATAACAGTAATTCTAGCAGTCAGGAGTCTGAGATAGGAGGATTACAAGATCAAGGCTAGTCCATCTTGAATAACAACACCTTATTTCAAACATACACATGTGTGTACACAAAATAAAAAGGAAGAAAGACTATACACTCATTTTTGTTAATTTGAAGCTGTGTTTCTACCAGTAAAAATAAGAAAAAGAGGGACTTGAGAGATCTCTTTGACACCTTTGGATTTTAAGGGTACCTGCACTTACACACATGGACACATAATTAAAAACCTTTAAATAAAGAAGAGGAAGATGTTGTTTTGACTGAGCACTTACACCAAGACCAAATCAAAGATAGAGAAAGTCAAGTGGAATCACCAATTTCACATTTCCAAGCTCAAATGAAGCTCTTTGTTTGGCCTTCAAAGGGAGAGGTGGGGAGTCATTATCAGAGGCTGGAAGGATGGATCAGTGCTTAGAGTACCTCCTGCTCTTACAGAGACCTGAGCTAGTTCCCAGGACCCATGTCAGGCAGTTCATAAAAACTTGTAATTCCAGGGAATCTAATGCTCTTTAATGACCTCTGCATGCACAGCATATATCTGTCCATACAGGTGAGCAGATGCACTCACACATACATCTATAATAAATACTTAAAATGTTCAGAAAGGGCCTGGAGAGATGGCTTTTGCAGAGGACCCAGACCAGTCCCCAGCACCCATGACAGTTCACTTTCAACTGTTAACTCCCAACTATAGAGGGATCAGACACCACTGTACATACTCACAGAGAGTTGTAAATACAGACATAATTCAAAATAGTAAAACAAATTTATTTTAAAAAACATATTACTTAAAATTTTTGTATTAGAAAGCCTCTAGCTTTTCTGTAGTTCAGGAACTCTTGAAGCTTTCCTCCATTCTTCTGTAGAAACACAGTGCTCAGTTCAATGCCGATCAGTCCTAGGCATGTTAGTGAACTTGAATTTCATGTTTATGTAGTGATGGACAGCATTGTTGTCATTGACAAAACTTGGTACTAGTATGTGCTCACCATTTTTTCATTACACGTGTACATATTTAGTCTTACGGCTATCTTGGTCCATGTTGCTAGCTTATTACTCTCTAATATGTCTGAATCTCTTAATTTGTCTGAATCTATCCCAACTTGTTTATGTCAAAGGTAGATCTTATGGCTGTTTGTACAGTTTTGGAGACTAGTTCCCAGGCTGGTCTTGACCTTAAAGCAGTTGTGCTTTAAGTGCCGAGGTTATAGGTGTGGGCTATCACATCTGGTTTTGCATACCTTTGCTGTTGCCATCAATGCTATGTGCCTTTCTGTTTTGTTCTATCAGACTCAGACTCTGCTTGTTGATGGTTAAAAATACCAGTTTTTACTCTTCAGATGGTGTTCTGCAGCAGCCAGTGAGACTGCTGTCTGCCTCCATGGACAAGACCATGATTCTCTGGGCTCCAGATGAAGAGTCAGGGATTTGGCTAGAACAGGTAAGATGTGGATATTTAAGAAATACAAAATGGAGCTTTTTAAAGTCAGTATATCCACCCCAAATCTATATTCCGAGAGCTGTAAATTTTCTCTTTGTATACGTTAAATGAGCTATAACTTAGTCTCTGGACTGCTTTTCTAGTGTGAGAATTAGACCTGTTGATTGATAACTTTTTCTGTTCTTGTGTAGGTCCGAGTAGGTGAAGTAGGTGGAAATACCCTGGGGTTTTATGATTGCCAGTTTGGAGAGAATGGCTCCATGATCATTGCGCACGCATTCCATGGAGCATTGCACCTTTGGAAGCAGAGTACAATAAACCCGGTACGAGCCTATGGATTCCTTGCTGACTTGTGCTTTCCCAGTAGACACATTTAGGCAGAGATGACTTTCCTTTCTAAAGATAGGCTGTGGTAGGGGCTGGAGAGATGGCTCAGAGGTTAAGAGCATTGCCTGCTCTTCCAAAGGTCCTGAGTTCAATTTCCAGCAACCACATGGTGGCTCACAACCATCTGTATTGGGGTCTGGTGCCCTCTTCTGGCCTGCAGACATACACACAGACAGAATATTGTATACATAATAAATAAATAAATAAATAATATATTTATAATATATATTATAAATATATATTTATAATATATAATAAAAAAAAGATAGGCTGTGCTATTTAAACCAAGTTAGAAGTTTGGGCTTTTCTAGGAAGGAAAATGCAGAGTTGTACAGCAGTGTGACAGTATTTAATGATGCCCAGATGTTATTCATGTGGGGCTGAAATGTGGCTCAGTGGCATTAGTCTAGTTTATGTGAGACCCTGGGTTGTCTGCCCTGACCTCCCATCATGTACAGATGAAAGTCAGTCTGGATGCTAGATGAGTGAGTTTTAAATTTAATAAATAAATAAGAATATTGGGTGAAATGTGACTTGGGTATTTTGAGTGTGTATCTGATAGCTTCCTTTTAAAAATATATTTTACATATTTTTATTTTGTGTATGTGTTGGTGTATAAGAGCAAAGGTTAGAAGACAACCTGTAGATACAACTTTCTCCTTCTACTATGTGGGTCCTGGGGATGAAGTTGAGGTCATCAGGCTTTGTGACCATTGTCTCTATTTGTTGAGCCATCTCACTAACCTAGTAGCTTCCTTTCTAAAGTACATATTCATGAATTTGCATCACATTTAGTTTGTGGCCTTTGAAATAATCACCTCTGAGGTTTTAACTTCTTGTTTTATTGAAGACTTAGTCTTTTTTTTTTTTAGTGGTTTATTTAACTTTTATTTTATGTGCATTGATGTGAGGGTGTCAGATCCCCTGGAACTGGATTTTCAGACAGAGCTGCCAATGTGGGTGCTAGGAATTGAACCCGGGTCCTCGGGAAGAGCAGTCAGTGCTCTTCACCGCTGAGCCATCTCTCCAGCCCCTGAAGACTTAGTCTTACAGCCTTCATTTGAACTTAGCCTTTAAGATTAGTTCCACAGTTAAAACAACCAATAAATCTTTGACAATGTTTAGTTTAGAACTATTTTTTTAAGGTGAATTCTATTTCTTTAACTCAGACTCTTTGAGGGTCTTTGCAGAAGGAAAACACTAGATGAGGGAGAAAGCCCCCAAATCTGAAAACAGTTTCACTGTGCTTATGCATAGGATTTACCATGTGTGGGGTAGAGAGTTGATTTTTAATTGGACTTTGTTTTTTTTTTTTTCTTAGAACAGTGGTAAATTGACTACAAAACTGAGCATGAAGCAGAGTGCCTGCACACCCAGACCCAGTGCTCACAGCCCACACCAGAGTGCTCCATTTATTTATAATCAGGATTAATTATTTAAAGATTTATTTTTAGGCGTTTGTGTGTGGGTATGTGCATGTGAATACAGGTGCCCAGAATAGAGGCCAGAAGAGGGTGTTAGAGTCCTTGGAACTGGAGCTATAGGCAGATGGGAATTGACTGGCATGGGTTGGGAACCAAACTTGGGTGGTCTGGAAGAGCAGTGCACACTCCTAACCACTGAGCCATCTTCCTAACCCTTCAAGATTGATTTTTATTTATTTTTCAAAGATTTATTCTGTATGTGTGTATGAACATATACTCAGTTTATGTGCAAGTGCTCACACTTGCCTGTGCACAGAAGCCAGGAAAGGGTCAGATTCTTTGAGAGCTGGAGTTATAGGCATTTGCAGGATGCTTGGCTTGCTCCATGGGTGCTGAGATCTGAACTCTAGTCTTCATGATTGTTCAGCAAGCACTCTTAACCACTGAGCCATCTCTCTAACCAAGGGCTGATTTTTTATGAGGAAGTAGGGAGTTGCTACGGGAGACTGTACTGGTAATCCCAAAGTGTTGTCTATGAACCGCAGCTTGTTGTAAACACTCCTTAGAGCTTAACTTTAGAACCTGTATAACTTAGTTTATTTATAGAACCAGTATGTTAGTTCATGCCTATAATTCCAGCACTTGGAGGTAGATATAAAAACATCAAGAATTCCTTGCCAGCCTCTGATGTACAGAGCAGAGTTTGGGACCAGTCTGTATTACATGAGACCCTGTTTCAATATAACAGAAGAAAAAGTATTACTGACTATATCATTAGTCTTGGCTTTAAACAACCTGCTAGTTGCATAATTAATTTCATTTCCTCTCTTAGTTTTATTCCCTGTTGAGTTTATTAAGAAAGGCTCTGGGGACAGGTACATGGCACACTCTATATTACCTGTATACATGGTTGCTGTTGTGAGCTGAATAGGTGGACCAACTTGATGTCATTCATTTTTCTGTCCTTTATATCCATAAATCCTTTAACTTTTGTTTTGCTTTGCTTTGTTTTGAGACAGGGTCTCTCTGTGTAGCTCTGGCTATCCTGGAGCTCACATGTAGACTAGATTGGTATCACAGAGATCTGACTGCCTTTGCTTCCCTAGTGCCAGTTATAGGTGTTTGGTACCACACCTGACGCAGTTTTTTAACTTAATATAGAAACCCTTAGGTTCACACTCAAAATTAGTCTCATTTTACTCAATATTCTTTCTTCATTATGGAGTTTAATAAATACAGTCACTGCATACTTCATGAGTATAAACTCAATTCTAATGCATTTGTGTGGTGGTCACTTTTATTTACCTGTTTTGCAGGAGAGTTGATATTCAAGTAGCATCAAGCTGTCTTGACTGCTGGGAAATTTCCCATAAACACTGTTTCAAAGGATAAAACACATATTTGGATATTGCACTTTAATGTGGTTGATTGGGAAACAATCAGCTCCTTTTATTTTATGATCTTGTCTTGAATATTTAGTTTTACAGCTTTCCTCTTGATGGTCCTTGTTTATCTTGGTATATGTTATCATTTTTATTGCAGAGGCAGTGGGTTCCAGACATTGTCATTTCAGGACACTTTGATGGTGTCCAAGACCTAATATGGGATCCAGAGGGAGAATTCATTATCACCACTAGTACTGATCAAACAACTCGCCTTTTTGCTCCATGGAAGAGAAGAGGCCAATCACAGGTAAGAAACCTTCCTGCTTAACTCAAGGTCTTCCTTCCATTTGAAATCTCCTAGTAGAGCAGTCTCCTCAGCTCTTGAAAAGGACTGATTTTGAAGCATGCACTCATTTTTATTTTATCTGTTGTGTTTTAACTCCAGGTGACTTGGCATGAGATTGCAAGGCCTCAGATACATGGTTATGACCTGAAATGTTTAGCAATGATTGATCGCTTTCAGTTTGTGTCTGGAGCAGATGAAAAGGTTCTTCGTGTTTTTTCTGCACCTCGAAATTTTGTGGAAAATTTTTGTACCATTTCAGGGCAGTCACTGAATTACATGCTTTGCGATGTGAGTATTCCTCTAAATCTTTTATTTCAATCTTTTTCTTTCAAACTTAAAAAAGTTTGCTTCATGCTGTAGAGTAGCATACAGGTAGAAAAGAAGTCACAGCACATGTGTCTAGTTTGATAGACTTATGTGAATTGTCGCATGTAATTATGTAAAATTTAAACACAGGCTGGAGAGATGGCTCAGCAGTTAAGAGCATTTGCTGTTCTTGCAGAGGACCTGAGTTTGGTTTTCAGCACCCACAATAGCTTAAGTGTATTCCTGGCTTACTCATATCTTAAATTAACCCATTTCTCTTAACCTGTATATCATCATGTGGCTGTGGCTTACGGGGTTAAGTTCCACCCAGTGTCTGTCTCCGGCAGGGGCTACATGGCTTCTCACTGACTCTACCTTTTTTTCTCCTAGCATTCAGTTTAGTTTTCCCTCCTAGCTCTATTCTGCTAAGCCACTGGCCAAAACAGATTTATTCATTAACCAATAAAAGCAACACATAGACGGAAGGACTTCTCACACCATCTAGCCTTAATGAAAATGTTTTGGTAGGACTTCACTTATATTACAAGTACATTTTTATTTTTGTTTATTTATACCTGCTTTTTGCATAAGATTTGGGCTGCTTGCAAATATATGTGAATTTTGTTTTAGAATACAGATTGTATTTCTTAGCATGTACATGGCCCATGGTTCTAGCACTGAAAAAAACAAATAGCATGGATTATAAAATGATAAAATAGGTGATGTATGCCTTTAATCTCAGCACTTGGAAGGCAGAGGCTAGCAGTGTATATGAGTTCAAGGCTAGCCTGGTCTTTATAGTGAGTTCTAGATCAGCCAAGGCTGCATAACTGTCTTAAAAACCCAAATAAATAGTGGGTAATAAATAATGAAGTACTGAAAATGAAGTGGGAAGACAGTTGGCTATAGAGAATGGTTCTCTTGCACATAGTGTCTGTGTATACTTTATTACTAAGAGTTGGGTCACAGGTAAAAGGTAGAAGAGAAGGAAAACCGGCAAGCAAGGGGAGGCTAGAGCAGTTGGGGCTCGTGTTAGAGTGAAGAGGGAATGAGAGTTGAAGGCAAGTGCTGGAGGGCTTTAGGTGGCAGGTACAGTTGATATTGTGCTGTTGAAAGAACGTGATGAAAAGCATTTTGTAACCAAGAGTATTGTGTAGGAGCCCAGAGATTAAGCGGGGAAGCCAGGA
Organism: Ondatra zibethicus; assembly: GCA_004026605.1. Classification (NCBI taxonomy): domain Eukaryota; kingdom Metazoa; phylum Chordata; class Mammalia; order Rodentia; family Cricetidae; genus Ondatra; species Ondatra zibethicus. The sequence goes on along the minus strand of PVIU01001157.1, from coordinate 177,858 downwards.
GCAGTGTGGAAAGGGCAGGAGAGAGCAGAGTGGCGGGAAATGAAGTTCAGCTTCACTTGGCAGCACCTCATGCCTCAGCTTTGTCAGTCACTGAAGGCAGTTGCTTCTCTTCTGCTTGCTCCTGCTGTTGCTGAGAAGTTGGAACGAGACCCAGAGGGAGCTCAGACTAGAGCAGGTCCAGGATCCGACCAGCTCTAGGAAAGGAACGAAGTGGGGTTTTCTGGGATTCCAGGAAAAGTTTAGCTCCAGACAAATTTAATCCTGTGTGCTAGAGCACAGGTGCCCTGTGGCTTCAAGTGGTTGTCATTGATTTTGACTGTTTGATAATGACTATTGTTGGGTAAGCATCAGGATTGCGTCTCACTGCCCTTTTCTACAGTGTAGAATATCATGCAGCACCTTGCACCCAGGTAGCCATTCTCAGTCACTTGGTGTTTTAAATTCATACCACTCATGAGTCTAGTTCCAGCCTGTGTGTTAAAGTTGAATTGGTAAGCACTCAGCATATGACTGAATACCATTTCTGATGGTTAGCGTATGGTTCACATGTGAGTGCAGGATCTAGGCAGAGCATTGTTTCTTCAGATCATACTTCACTAGGTTGTAAAGTAGCTTTAAGTTATGTATATATGTCTAATATAAATGGCATGACTGTGCCTTTTTGAGCAACATCCTTGTTTCAGGGACATCCCTTGAGGCTTTCTTGGTGAGTGGAGTTCTTGACCTTGCATTTCATCCAGGCCCTATAACCTGCTACGTAGCAGCAGCTGGGGTGAGGGGCTTACCTAGGAGAGAATGCCTGGTGGAGGTGGGGTGGTGGGTAGAGCCTGTCGTTGGTTCAGGAGCTGGAAAGATGGCCCAGCCACACAGATCAGGAGCTGGAAGGATGGCCCAGCCACACAGATCAGGCTCGAAACATTCTCAGCACCATGAACACCACTCTCAGTGTCTGTAATGTCCATACTGTGCTTCCATTCTAGGAAAACAATGAACTTCCAGCATTTATGAACGTCACTCCCAGTGTCTGTAATGTCCATACTGTGCTTCCATTCTAGGAAAACAATCAACTTCCAGCATTTATGAACGTCACTCTCAGTGTCTGTAATGTCCATACTGTGCTTCCATTCTAGGAAAACAATGAACTTCCAGAAGGAGCCACTGTTCCTGCTTTGGGGCTGTCAAATAAAGCTGTCTTTGAGGGTAAGGATTTAGTCTCGAAAATTACTGAATTTACTTAAAATTTAGTTACAGATTTCCGTGCACCCAATGCTTCTTTAGGCCTGTTGTAACATTTTGTAGTAAATGCTCTGTTCACATGTGGACCACTGACACAGGTGCAGTTTTCACCAGGATTTCACAGAGCACTCCAAGATTGTAAGCAATTTGAAGGATCATTTATATATGCCAGAAAACTTGTAAATACCTAGGTGAAAGCAAATGGACAGAATCCTATGGAATTCATTCCTGCTTTAAGATCTGGTTAGGAACCTACTGCAGTAGAAAAGCCTTTGCAGTCTCGTGGACAGAGCTCTGAAATACACTGTTTGGAAGGGTGGCTCCTCTCTGATATGTGGCTTTGAGACATTGTCATGGCAACTCCATTCATGATGTCCGTGTTTCTCTAAACTAGGAGACTTGGTCCCTCAGACTTCTGATGAGGAGGAGCTTTTAACTAGCCCTGCCTTTGGGTATCCCGAAGTGATTTTTCAGCCTGCTATCCTTTCTGGTAAGACATGACGAACAGACAAGCTATGCACAGTCTGTACTCTGTCGCTGTGCCCCTAGAGCTATGGCTTTTATTTCCTATTTGGCTAAAATTAGGAAAAAGACAATTGTATTAAAAATTTATTGTAGAATTAAAAATATATTGCAGAGCCTCCCACTGAGGATCACCTTCTGCAGAACACCTTGTGGCCTGAAGTTCAGAAACTGTAAGTGAAGCTGTGGTTTTGGAGTCAGTCATAGCTTGAGGGTCCCCTTAAGACTTGACTTTCTCCTTCCCCTTCCTCCTGCCCAATAGAGTTTCATGGGGCGAGAGTCAAACCTCACATGGATTTGCTTTTTCTTCTTTATGTTGGTGTTTATTATGTTTATTAGTTAGTTGGTGTTAATTTCCCAGATAGAAAAGTGTAACATACTGTGTGCTTTTGTTTGTTATTCAACCAGTTGTTTTTTTCTTTGTTGGTTCCCATCAACGTCTTTTCATGGTTGTTTGTTGGACTGGCGGGCATTAGACATGAAAACCTGTGTGTTAATCTGATCATTTTGATGAGTTACATTACCTTTGGAAGCTACGGTTTTTCTTTGGTTTCTTACTTTTTCCCTAAATAATTGCCTAGGTAAAACGTGATGTTCTTTAAGGAGTTTTGTGTTAGGTCAAGGGAATGGTCCTTTTCACTTTGAAATTTTTTGCAATGTAAGAATAAATACATTGCTAATTCAGAAGGCATGTTTTCTCCTTAAATTATAGGTATGGACACGGCTTTGAGATATTTTGTGTTACTTGTAACAATTCTAAGACTCTGCTTGCCTCTGCTTGTAAGGTAGGACATTTATGGTGTCTGTGTGTATGTTTTAGTTTTACTTGGTCATGGGTATTTGGGGTCATTGAACTTTTTGTAAATGTGGCAGATGTAGGCAATAGTCCACATGAAATGAGCCTTCCAGGTGCCATTGCCTGAACCTTTTTTCTTATGTTCTCTTTTCCTCATCTCTCTTTAAAAACACTGATTAAATAGATTTTAAATCTATTTTAGCTACTCATTTATTCTTAGAGTTGATCCTTGAACAGTTTGGGTCTTGGGGTGCTGATCCCTATGCTCACACTAAAAAAATTGCATATGACCTGACCACTGAAGAAAATGTCCTCTGCAGCCAGTTATGCAGGCCAGGTCTTTTCCTCACAGGAGTGTGCAGTGGCTGCAACAGCACGCTCCTTGTGTTGTCATAAGGGACCTTGGAGACAGTTTGCTAGTGTGTATTTGCATGTTTCAGATGTCATGCTGTCCTCAGTTTGGGCTCCTGGCAGTGTATGAGGGTGCCTTGGAGAAGCCCCAGAACAGTGGTCGGGGTCTGTTGGCCAGGGCATCATGTCTACACCAAGCTGTAGAATAAAGAACATGTGAATGAGGCCCTGTGCAGAGCCAAGTTCAGGTTCCAAAGAACTGAGGCTTCACCAAGTTTAGTGCAGATGATCTTTGTGATCATTACAGCTTGAATGGAAAGGTATCCTGGCAGCTGGGAGCAAAGAAATACCACACAGTCAATCGCACAACAAATGTCACACAAGAGATTTATTGGGAAAGAACCAGGAGGGTGGCTGCCTCAATTCGGGTGAGAAACAGCAGCAAAGTGAACAGGATAACAGGGCTTATATAGAGTTCTTGGGAAGGGGGTGGAGCTTTCCAGGGTGGAGATTGATGGGATCTCACGTCCAGAGACTGGGCTTTTACTGTAGGGTGGGGGCAGGGCCCATCAGTAAGAAAGAAGCTAGCTTACAGTTTCAGAGGGTTGGTCAGTCAGGCCATTTTCATCCTGGCAAGGAGCTTGGTGGCGTGTAGACAGACTTGCTGCTGGTGGAGTAGCTTGGAGTTCTGCATCCGGATCCATAAGTAGTAGGAAAAAAGGACACTTGAAACCTCAAAGCTCAGCCCAGTAAATACTGTTCCCCTGACAAGGCCTCGCCTCCTAATTCTTTCAGATAGTGCCATTTCCTGGTGACCCATTCAAATTTGTGAGCCTATGGGGGCCATTCTCATTCAAACCACCACACTATTTGTGAATCCTTTAATGGGTGCTAAATAAGGCTGTTTTAAGTTATACGGTTATCCCTTAGGATCATTTCAGTAGCGCAGAATCACCACTGATACTGTTTTTTCTATTGCTGTGATAAAAACCATGACCAAAGCAATTCTAGAAGGAAGAGTTTATGTAAGCTTACAGTTCCAGGGGGTAAGAGTCCACTATCTTAGTGGGTAAATGTGTCAGCAGGTAGGCATGGTGGTCGAACAGCTAATAGCTGAGAGTTCACATATCAGACCATGAATTGGAAGCAGAGAAATGGGGAGAGTCTTTTGAAACCTCAGAACCTTCCTCGCCTCTCCAGTCACTGAAGACCAAGTAGTCAAATGCCCAGACAATGCGGGGCATCTCATGCAAACCACCATGCCATCTTTGTATTCTTTCTACTGGCAATACCTTTCCTTCCCCAACCCCTTTGTATCTGTGTCTGTGTAACTTCTCAAAGTACAACAAAGTGCACCTGGATTTGTCTGCATCTTTCTTCTGTCTCATGGCACTGTGGCCAGTCCTCATAACCTAGAAACTAGATTTCCAAAATAAGGCATTCATTCCACAGATTTTAATATCTTGTATTTTTATTCAGTTAAAAATACTTTTGCAGTGGCACACGCCTTTAATCCCGATACTTGGGAGGCAGAGGCAGGCAGATCTCTGAGTTCAAGGCCAGCCTGGTCTACAGAGCGAATTCCAGGACAGCCAGGTCTATACAGAGTGACGCTGTCTCAAAAAAAAGAAACTTTGTAACCTTTGACCTCTTGGCTATTTTTAAGTGTATTCTAAAGTTTCCATAAACAAAGTATTTTGTAGGTATTTTTTCTGTTGTAGATTGTTACTTTCGTTTCTCTCTGTAGTTTCACACTATGACTTGAATCCTTTGAAATCTGATCTGGGTAAACTCTCATTTCAATTGAAAAGAGTGGTCTGTTGATAGCATCTCGGTGACTCTTAGTCACTGGCTAATTGAGGACGGTGTTGTAATCTTTGTGCTCTCAGCTTTCTTTTTTTTTTTTATAGATTTATTTATTTATTTATTATGTATACAGCGTTCTGCATGCCTGTATGCCAGATCTTATTATAGGTACCTGGGAGGCACCATGTGGTTGCTGGGAATTGAACTCATGACCTCTGGAAGAATAGGTAGTGTTCTTAACCTCTGAGCCATCTCTCCAGCTGGCTCTCAGCTTTCTTAAGTAGGATTGGAGGTCTCTGACTATACTTAGGGTATTGCCTTTTTCTTTCAGTTCATACTTTATGTGTTTTGAAGCTCCATTGATAGATTTGTCTGTAAATAGTTAACAGTGACTTCCTCTTCGTTATACTTTGTGTTTTGAAGCTCCATTGATAGATTTGTTTGTAAATAGTTAACAGTGACTTCCTCTTCGTTATACTTTGTGTTTTGAAGCTCCATTGATAGATTTGTTTGTAAATAGTTAACAGTGACTTCCTCTTTGTTAGTCTTACTTTTTACTGTGGAGTGACCCTCTTTCCATAATACTGACTCCTTGTTCACTAGACTGTGGAGAGACTTCTAAATTGTTAACCATGCAGGTAGTACACACGTGGCTTGTTGTTATTAAAAGTTCTAACATTCTCATTATGCAGGGTCCTTGGAGGCTTTTGTGGAGATGCATAGATAAATACATTAAAATAGAGCCACAGAAACACCATACTATTTTTGATGTGTTCTTTTGGCTTATTTCGGCTTCCATGGTGTTACTGTCTAATCTCTGTCCTGCAGGCAGCTCAGAAGGAACATGCAGCTATCATTCTTTGGAGCATAGCGTCTTGGAAACAAGTGCAGAGTCTGGCTTACCACACGCTGACTGTCACACAGATGGCCTTCTCACCTGATGACAAGTTCTTACTGGCTGTTTCCAGAGATCGAACCTGGTCATTGTGGAAGAGGCAGGATGTGACTTCACCTGAGTTCGGTAAAGCAGCCTGTGTAGCAAAGGTTATCAGTAAGGCTGTCACGTCCATTTTGTCCACATTTAGCAGCTGTGAGATCAACAGAAAGGTAACAGGACGGAGACATCTCCTAACTGAGAGGGCTCAGTGCTCTTGGACGACTGGGGAGCACTCGGCTTTCCTTGTCAGATTCTATTTAAACCTTTTTTCCCCCTTTTAAGATTTATTCCTTTATAATTTATTTGTGTGTGTGTGTGTGAGGTGGGGGACAGACAGATGATTCCTCATGGTATTGTGAAAGTGATAGCCCAAGGTTCAGATTTTGAATCTAGATCTTCTGAGCATGTGATGTAGTGTGGACCCACAGCTGTCATGATGAAAGCCACTGCTCCACAGCTGACCTGAGTGAGCTGTGATGTGCAGTGGACTAATGTATTAGATGCATTTTTGCATGATTGATTGTCAGGGTGCAAAGCCACTGTAAGTCCAGCGCATTTGTTTTTCTTTGACATCACTAGTGATTTCCTTACAGCACTTCATTTTAAAAGTTGAACTGCTGGACCACTGAGATGGCTCAGCAGGTAAAGGCACTTGGCACCAAGCCTGAGGACCAAGTTCAATCACTGGAATGCACATATGGAAGCTGTTCTGACATGCACTCGTGTATGCTTGTACACACGACTATACACACACCCACTAAATAAATAGACAAATGTTAAAAAGAAACACAAAAAGAAAAAGTTGAAGTGCTGTAGGTGGTGCAGGTGTTAATTTGTTATATCGTCTTGGATTATGGATTGATAAATTTATTCTCTCTCCATAAGCAGTTACATATTCCATATAAAGTGTTGTATGGAGGGGCCACGTGTTTGTCCTGGCTGCCCAATTTGCTTAGCCCTGAAATAACCACACAGAAACTGTATTAATTAAATTACTGCTTGGCCCATTAGCTCTAGCCTCTTGTTGGCTAACTCTCACATCTTGATTTAACCCATTTTTATTAATCTGTATATCACCACGTGGCAGTGACTTACCGGGAAAGATTCTAACCAGCGACCGTCTCAGGTAGAGGATCCATGGCTTCTCCCTGACTGCTTTCTTCCTCCCAAAATTCAGTTCTGTCTTTTCCATCTACCTAAGTTCTGTCCTATCAGGCCGAGGCAGTTTCTTTATTCATTAACCAATACAAGCAACAAATAGAAAGAAGGACTTTTACACCAATAAAGGTTGCCATTAGGCCTTTTGCTTAAAGAGTAATGAAAAAAAAGTCTTCCCTCCTCTCTTTACAGTATTTTACCCTTAATATGAAAATCTGGCTACTTTATGAGTACAGTTAAATCACCCCAGACTTCTTTTTTAAAAAAAAAAAAAACTTATTAATTATGTATACAGGGTTCTTCCTGCATGTATGCCTTCAGGCCAGAAGAGGGCACCAGATCTCATTACAGGTGGTTGTGAGTCACCATGTGGTTGCTGGGAATTGAACTCAGGACCTCCGGAAGAGCAGTCAGTGCTCTTAACCTCTGAGCCATCTCTCCAGCCCTACCCCAGACTTCTTTTAGAATCATAAATTAGCCTTCAGTTGAATGCCTGAAAGATTTTTGTTGTCAATCACCAGAGAGGGAGGAGACATGAGCCTTGTGCACATGGCCTTTGGTTAGGGATGGGTTCCTGGCCTCTGCTGCAGAGTGAGTGCAGCATGGGTGAAGTGCATTGTGGGTGAGTGCAGCATGGGTGAAGTGCACTGTGGGTGAGTGAGTGCAGGGTGGGTGAAGTGGCCCCAGAGTTGATATTGGTGGAGTTGGTGTTGGCACCTAGACAGACCTTGCCGCAGGTTAGAAGAGGAGCTGCTTGTCCTGATTGGGTGTAATGTATGTGGGTTTTTTTTTTCAGACCCATTTTTCAGTCTCTTTGCATTCACCAACAAAATCACTTCTGTGCATAGTAGAATCATCTGGTCTTGTGATTGGAGTCCTGATAGCAAGTATTTCTTCACTGGAAGTCGAGATAAAAAGGTAATCTTTTTATCTTTTTTCAATAAAAGATAAAATAATACTTTTTAAATGGTTTTGCAGGGTTTTTTTGGCATTGACTAATGTGTGTGTGTATGTGTGTGTGTTTGAGCTGTGTATTTTTTCCTACTCCCCTTTCTTCTTCCCTTCTCCCCTTTCATCCCCACTCTTACCCCCAAGCTAGGTGATGGTGCTGTGCCTTTAATCCTAGCGCTTGGGAGGAAGAGGCAGGTGGATCTCTGTGATCTACAGTTATGCTTAAAAGCACATTATTCTGCCTTTCTGATATGATGCTTACAAGTTAGTTCACAGCCTCCCCATTATATATGTGCATTGAAAGAGTTTTCCTTGCTAAACTCTACAAATATATTTCTCTGAAACATGAAGAGAAGACCTTTCGGTTAGTTTCTTTCATCAGATAGCCCAAGCACAAAAGAAGGGACGGATCAGCTCTTGGTTAAGAGTGAGAACCAGGAGAACAGGGTGGGGGTCATTTGCCGAAGGCACCATTTCTCATTTTCTGATCAATACTCTTACGAGAATGAGCTTTTTTTGTGGCTGTTGAGACAACTCTAGCAATGCTCTCTACCTCATCAGTTCTGGGTTCAGATACAGCGCCTTTTTGTTTGGGTTTTATTTTTAATACAGGCACTGGGAATCAAACATGGGTTCTCATATCTGTGTGGCAAGCCTTCAAAGACTCAGCTGTCTCCCCAGCTCCCATTTTCCAGTAGTAAAGGTATGCAGTGACAGAAGAGGGGCAGAACATGGCTGAAGCTTGAAAAACTCAGGATAAGTTAGGTAGCCCTGTGTTTGAACCCACCCTTCTCCTTGTTGCCTGACAACTGCCCTTAGCTCCTGCTTGTCCCTCTAGTTTTGTTCTTTAAAATACTGTCTTAGGGGATGGAGAGATGGCTCAGCAGTTAAGAGCACTGGCTGTTCTTGCAGAGATCCTGAGTTCAATTCCTGGCAACCACATGGTGGCTCACAGCCATCTGTAATGAGGTCTGGCGCCCTCTTCTGGCATGCAGGCACACATGCAGACAGAGCACTGTGTACCTAATAAATAAATAGATCTTTCAAAATAAAATAAAAGACTGTCTTTTCTGAGTTTCCTAGTCCAGGGCAGGTAGAATGGCGTAGTGTTTCTTTTCGTCACCCTTCTCTTTCTAGCGATAACTGAAAGGCCTGGCGACACCCAGCTTAAAAGTCAGTGTGGGCCTGCAGCAGTCGTTCTCCGAGACTGACTGACTGTTCCTTCCCTGTGTTGAGAATGCATCCCTTGCTGGGTGCAGGGAAGCAGGTGCTGTCTGCCTAGCTCTCAGGGATTGAGTGACTAAAACAAACCAGTTACACTTGCTGCAGTTTCAGAAATGTGGGCATCCCAAGGCCTGTGCTCAGAATCATGCTTTGGTCCTACATTTGCAGCTTGTCCTTTTGCTGCTTTTACCATTTCTTCGTGGCTAGACACCCTTGAGCCCTGGGCTCTCAGGGAAGTCTCATTTTTTATGCAGAGTATTGTCAAAGTTCTATCCTCCTAATAGCCAAATTGACTGCCTGAGCTTTAGGTAGTATAGAAGAGGAGACTGGTTTCCTCTCCCATAAACCTGTTGCAAGTTCCAAGGGTGGCATCTGTAGCCAGGACATGATGGCCAGGATTTCACTGCATCAGAACCATGTTATGTATTGTAGAACATACCAGATAACACTCTGCTCTCAGGGTACACTTCTGTAGCTGAGGTCTGAACCCGTGTCTGCTACACTGTGATACATAAAAAACTAGAGCAGATAATTTTCATCATCTATTGGGATTTAAATGCACCACTAGAGAAACCTTGCAGAGAAAGCTTCACAATGTAATCTGTGTTCTAGGTGGTCGTCTGGGGCGAGTGTAACTCCAGCAATGACCGCATGGAGCACAGCATTGGCCCCTGCTCCTCTGTCCTGGATTTGGGCAGTTCTGTGACAGCTGTCAGTGTCTGCCCTGTGCTGAGCCTACCCCACAGGTCAGTTTCTTCAGATTTGGTTGTTCAGTAGCATCTCAGTTTTTGTTTTGGTTTGTGGACCTCCCTGCAGCATTGCTGCTGCTTTCAAAGTGCTTATGCTTCTGATAAGAATTTTTAAATCAGCCAGGTGGTGGTGCACATCTTTAATCTCAGCACTTGGGAGGCAGAGGCAGACGGCTCTCTGTGAGTTTGATCTACAAAGTGAGTTCCAGGCTAGCCAGGGCTACACAGAGAAACCCTGTCTCCAAAAACTAAGAAGATTTTTTCTAAATCTTAGAATTTCGTGATTAGTGGTCAGATGGGAACAGGAATGAAGGTTCTTGTTTCAGATGTGACTGCCCTGCTTTCCTTCTCACAAGTAGCCTAGGAGACCAGGCATCGATGCAGCCACTGGGAAAACACTAGCTTGGGGACTTTGGAAGCTAAGGACAGGACCTTCATGCATCCTCAGCAGAGGGGAGGCTGGGGATACAGCAGAAGCAGTGTAGGTGGTTGACACCGAAGAAGGACTCGAGCAGGTAGAGATGAGAGAAATTCATGCTGAACCAGCCTGTCATCTCCCTCCTTTCAGATACGTGGTTGCTATCGGATTAGAGAGCGGGAAGATTTGTTTATACTCCTGGAAAAAGACCAGCCAAGAAGTCAATGACTGGACCCGGTTTATAGAGACAAATCCAAGGTATTTTCTTCCTACTCTGCTTCCATCTGATTAAATAGAAACAGGGACGGTCTTTGGCATGTTTTGTGATCATATTCATGGAGAGCAACAGAACTCTGTCTCTGGTACTTAGAGCCAAATAGTACCTCCTAACATGATGTTTGCTACTATGCTGGACTCAGCGTTTAGTTTGCTTAGTAGGTTGCTGGGTTTTGTCATACTGCTTTTACAGATTTTATCCATGGCTGCCTCACCTTACCTTTCCTCTCTCCTCTTCTTTGCTTTCTAAGATGTACTCTTTTGGCCCTGGTCCTCTTCTATCTTCTACATTCTGGGATCACAGGTCTGTGCCATCACACCTATTTTTTAATGTGCTGGGATGGAGCCCAGGGCTTCATACATGTGAGGCAAGCTTTCTGCCAGCTAAACTATATCCCCAATCCTAGCAGAGGTTGTTTTAATCTGCCTCTTAGTACATGTTAGTTGTCAGTGTTAATTGTTTTTAATCAATGCCTAAGCTTTCAATTAGTCATTGATAGCTTTCTGTCTCATTTTCTGAACTTTTCAGTCTTTCCAGTCTGTACTGTTTAAACATATTTTCAAATACTTTTTAAAGTGACAGTGTCATGGTGAGGTGAGAGATTAGAGAGAGCAGGCCTCACTCAGCCATGTCCTCTAGAGGAGCTTATCTCTGTCAGTGCTCATTGAACTGTTAAAATGCATGTCTGCCTTGTTAGTGCTCAGCTTGCTACAAACGAGGCAGCCGTGACAGTCCATCTTCCCCCTGACATTCTTGCTCTCACCCTCTCCTTTTCTTTACTTCCTTCTGCCCCTGGATTGGTATTCAGACTGCTACTATGGCCCCGGTGTGGGAAGCCAGTTAGCATGGGAAGATGTGCAGAACTCAGGGTTTTCATTTGGCAGTTTCTTTCTTTGTTATTGTAATGATAGGGTTTGTGACATGAAAGTAGTTCTAGATTCAATACATTGTGTTATTTGGATAGCTGGTATTCTGATTACTAAATTTTAACTTTTTGCTGGTAATGCATTTCCAGAAATACAAGCAGGACTTTCAGATTGGTTTCTTAAGGGCCATGTCTTATAATTAACTGGTGAATTTTGTGTTGCTAGGGATTCAACTAGAGCCTTAAACATATTAGGAAAATACTCTACCACTGAGCTGCATTCCACCCCACCCTTCTATCTCTTTCTTCTTCTGTCTTCGCTTCCCTCCTCCCCCTGATCTTCATGTGGTCTGTCTGTCTGTCTTTTTGTCTTTTTATGACAGTCTTACTTATAGGTCTGCTTGGCCTAGAACTTGATGTATGGCCCATCCTGGACATTGCAGCCATCTTCCTGCCTCTGCTTCCCAAGTGTTGAGATGAATACCTTCCTGGCCCCCAACGTCATACATTACTGTGACTATGAGTGTGTGTGTGTGTGTGTCTGTGTTTTATTAGTCTGCGCTGGTCTCCTTGTACGTGTGCAAAGGCGTGAAGAGGTTCTCAGGTCTGCTGTTCTATTCCTCTCTGCCATATTCACTGTGATAGACTCTCTTGTGAATCTGGAGCTAGGCTGGCGGCCAGCAGTCTTCCTGTCTACTCTCCACACAGCCCTGGGGTTACAGGGTATGTAGCTAGTCTGGCTTTTTACATGGGCCCTAGGGATTTAAATTCATGTGATCTCATTTGTACACTGAGCCATTTCTCCAGGTCCCTCCATAGCTTTTAAATGTGTTATTTTAACATGTTAGATTTAAGGAAGAAATGAAACAAATTAAAAAAAACAAAAAAAAACAAAAACACATCATCTTCTATAAACAAGAAGGGCTGTAAGGGTGCCCTGGTTACATCACTGCAGGTGAACTTCCAGTGGGGAATTTTGCAGGCATTGCTTGTGTTGACCTTATGATTTCTGTCTTGCTTGCAGTGAAAGTCACACGCTTGGTATCAGAAGGTTGTCCTGGAAGAACTGTAGTAGAAGCACGAGGCGGCATGAAGGGGACACTGAGTGGCTGCACTTTGCAAGCTGTGGCGAAGATCACACCGTGAAGATTTACAGGGTTAACAGATATGCACTGATCGACTTGATCACACCCTGCCAGTCCTGATGTGTCTTAAATGTGTGTTATGTAAATAGGTCCCCTTTCTTTACCTTCGTGATTGAATGAGTTTCCCTATCTGAGCCTTAGTCCTTCCACTGTCCAGTGATGGCCATGGATGCTTTCCCTTGTTGTGTAGTACACACACACACACCCATCCAGAACCTTCTCTGTGCTGTCAGAGATGGTTGGATCTACCTTTGTGCGGTCCAGATTAAGAACATTTGTTCTTCATGGCCAAATGTGTCTGATTTTGCATTATGTGGAGTCTTTAGCCCTCTGTGTCTGTTTTGCATTATGACAATGCTAGAGCATGGGTACTCGGTAAAGAAAAAGGTTTATGTAGGTAAGAGTTCTGGGGTTTAAGAGCCTGGCCCTGGAATCTGCTTGGTTCTGGAGAGGGCCTTGTGGGTGGGATGACAATAATGACAAATGTGTCTGGATCAGGGAGATCACATGATGGGACAGTGATGTGGGATTCCTCTCTGTATGCTGCAATATGTCTTATGACCATTAGTTAATAAAGAAGCTGCTTTGGCCTGTGGCAGGGCAGAATATAGATAGATGGAAAAACTAAACTGAATGAATAGAAGACCTCCTGCTGAAGAAGAAAGACGCCAGAACCTTACTGATAAGCCACAGACTTGTGGCAATATCCAGATTAATAGAAATGGGTTAATTTAAGATATAAGAGTTAGTTAATTAGAAGCCTAAGCTAATAGGCCAAACAGTGTTGTAATTAATATAGTTTCTGTGTGATTATTCAGGCCTGGGCAGCCAGAAAACGTAAGCGCCGTCTCAGTTTACAAATGAAGCACAATTAATAAAAACTCAGAGTAATGGTTCAACCTGAAGATGCAGAAAGCAAAACAACCAGTCACTGGGTCTTACCTCTACCTCAGTCCAAAATGGTGATCCCGCCTCCAGGAATCTAAGAATCAGACTGTGACTGAGAACTGTCTCCTCCTATTTTATAATCCTCTCTAGTTTTGGGATTAAAGGCATGCACCGCCTGGTTTCTTTATCAACTAGTTTGGCTACTGGGATTAAAGGTGTGTGTTACCACTGGCTGATAGTAAGACTGACCAGCAGGGCTGTTTTACTCTGATCTTCAGGCAAGCTTTATTTATTAAAATACAAATGAAATGCCACTACAGGACAGAAAGCAGAAGAGATTGCAGGAGGTACCACATCGCTTAAAACCCTCTCACAAGAATGCCGGATCACCAGACACTAGACCTGCCTCTTCCAGGTTCCCCTACCTGTCAGTGCCACCACACTAGACAGCACGCTTCCAGCGTGTGGACTGCAGAGTCTACACTCACACCACATCCAAAGAACCTTCTTTAGGATGCTCTCTTACTTGTCACCTCCTCAGAGGCTGGAGAGAGGAAATAACAGGAGCCCAGCGTGTTCAAGTTTTACTTTTCCACTCCCTCTAAATCAGTATATCACACTGTGTGCTGTCTTGACCTCTTACCTACTGGCTGCCAAGTATTCTGGAACTTGGCAGGTGCTTTTAAGCTTGAGTTGTAGCTATTCTCCCTTCCTTAATTTAAAGAAAGACTCTGAAATTCTTTAAAAAGCTTCAAGTATCATTTTCAGATATAAAGCAATAAATTAGGGGCTGGACAGTAAGTGATCTGAGTTTAGATGACAGCTGACGTCATAAGAGTGAAGGATGTGTGTCATCAGGGAGACTGCAGAGGGAAACAAGGGGCTGGAGACATTGGGATGAGGAAGGACAGTAATGGAGCTTGGGAGAGGTTTGGGCTGCTGCAAGGCTGGGACTCAACAGCCCTCCTGGAAAATGGTCATCTGGCAAATTGTGTAGAAGGAAGGAAAACGAGCGTTTCTGTAGTGGAAGCAGACGCCATTGTCAAGGTGAGGTTATCCTTCCCCTTAACCACTCAGCTCACAGCACGGAATTTCAGACAGCCCAGTGAATGAAATGGATGGTTTCTGTCTTGACGGTTTTCCTAAATAGAGGAGAGATGATAGGATTCTTCCAAGTACATATTTGCCTTGAACACCAGGCATGTCCCCGGTGTCTCTTTGGTCTCATCAGAGGAAAGTGGACCTGTTATTCATTCCAAAGGGAGAGAGTGAGAACTGAAGACTGCACAAGGGGGACTAAGTCTCCTTGGCAGCGTTGGGAAGTCCTGGGTGGGCTGTTCTCAGCCCCTGCTGAGCTGAGAGGGGGAAGACAAGACACTGCTCTGGGCAGTTCTCTTCTGTGTGTGTCAGCATCACCTCTCCAGCTGCTTATGAACTGATTGCTAACTGGCCCTGACCCTGGAGCTTCGTATTTGTGTGAAGCTGGAAGCCGAGACTGTATTTGAAACAAACTCTAAGGAACACAAGTCTCAGTCCTGATGGCACACCTGTCATATTGTAACCTCAGCTCTCCCACCCCCACCTCTGCACCATACATACATCCACATCCACTGGTATCAGTTTCAGGGATGTTAGGCCCAGAGATGGAATCTGCTCCAGCCATCTCCAGGTGACTGAAACACCCTCAAGCTTCAGCAGCCCTATGGTACAGCTGAACATTTGCTTGAGCACACAACTGCAATACCATCAATGACATGCTCTGTATTGATGCCTTCCTGGAGTCTAAACTCTTTGAAGTGTCTTTCTAGGCTGGCCTTGTGCACAACAATGAGAGTTCAGTTTTTGGTTTTTCAGTTTCATTTTGAAAAGCCCATGGAATGGGTAGTGTGACCCCAAAAGCACACATAAGAGTGGGCACGGTGATCCACAACTATAATCCCACCTTTTTAGTCCTGTACTCATAACTGACCTTAAAGTCCACATGGCAAAAGACCTCATGTACACAGAGTGGTGGGCGCAGGGAGTTGGTCAGTTGCTGGTAGTGTCCTGATCACATGGAGGGGGGGGGGGGTCTTATTAATCTTACAGGTTTTCTGGTTCATTGAATCTAGCCCATCTTCATAATGATCAAACACATTGAATTTGGACTAATGTGCTACACTCAGGAGGACCACATCTATAAAGTCAGACTCTTCAAGTCATGTGCTGACTTTCTGATAGGATCTTGCTGCTGTGGGGTCAGCTTCCAGGCCACCTGCTGCTGTCACTGGGGGAGCTAGTTTGCAAGAGGCAAACTCAGCACTAAGATCAGGATAAAGAACAGAGATAAAGCCGGGTGTTAGTATTGAATCCTTTAATCCGAGCACTTCTGAGGCAGAGGATCTTTTTGAGTTCAAGGTCATCTGGTTTACATACTGAGTTCTAGGCCAGTCAGGGTTACATAGACTCTGTCTCAAAAAACCCCAAAAGAACAGAGACAAAACTAGCAGAAGCCAAATGGGTATCATGGAGAGTTGATCTTAATGAGATGCTTACAGAAAAGTAGTAGAGGTTTGCTAAGACCCCAGCCATCAGATGGCAGATAGGTGTGGTCCTGCTTTGGACAGAAGTACAGAAGTAAAAATCTATTATGTAGTCCTGGTTATGCCAAGCAATGAAATTGGGTGAAAACCAAGAGACCTAACCAAACTGCACTCTCTTATGTCCCCTAGAAAAGGTTTTCTGTAGTGAACATACTCCTGACATGTGCCTTTAAGATTTTTTTTTTTTTCAAGACAGGGTTTCTCTAGCTTTGGAGCCTGTGCTGGAACTAGCCCTTGTAGACCAGGCTGGCCTCAAACTCACAGAGATCCCCTGCCTCTGCCTCCCGAGTGCTGGGATTCAAGGTGTGCGCCACCACCGCCCGGTGCCTTTAAGATTTTTTTTTTTTTAAATGTGTAGCCCAGTCTGGCCTCGAATTCGTGATCCTCCTGCTTCTGCCTCCTTCAGCAAATCCTACCGGTATGCGCCACCACAACCGGCGCCTTTAAGATTTCTTGAATGATATGTGTGTTTATGTTTTGCTTGCATGCATATCTGTGTGCCTACATTTGCGTGCCTGGTGTCCGCAAAGGCTGGAAGAGGATGTTGGATTCCCTGGAACTTGGGTTACATGTGGCTGTTAAGCACCATGTGGATAATTGGGAATAGAGCCCAGGTCCTCTGCAAAAACAGCCAATTCTCAATTCTCTCTCTCTCTTAATTAAAAATGTTTTTTTCCTTGCAATATATTCTGATCATTGTTCCCTTTCCCAGGTCCTCCCAACCTTCCCTCCTACCCAACTCTACACTTTCCCTTTAGAAAACAAACATCAATTCAACGCAATGCCCATCAAAATCCCAGCACTCACCTTCATTTGGAAAAGCAAAAAACCCAGGATAGCCAAAACAATCCTGGGCGACAAAAGAACATCTGGAGGCATCACAATCCCTGACTTCAAACTATATTACAGAACTACAGTACTTGAAAACAACCTGGTATTGGCAGAAGAACAGACAGGAGGATCAATGGAACCAAATAGAAGACCCAGATATCAATATACACATCTTCGAACACCTGGTCTTTGATAAAGAAGCAAAAAATATCAAGTGGAAAAAAGAAAACATATTTAACAAGTGGTGCTGGCATAACTGGATATCAACATGTAGAAAAATGAAAATAGAGCCATATCTATCACCATGCACAAAACTCAAGTCCAAATGGATCAAGACCTCAACATAACACTGAACCTTATAGAAGAGAAAGTGGGAAGTACACTTGAACGCATTGGCATAGGGAACCACTTCCTAAATACCCCCAGCATCACAGACACTGAGAGAAACAATTAATAAATGGGACCTCCTGAAACTGAAAAGCTTCTGTAAAGCAAAGGACACGGTCAACAAGACAAAACGACGGCCTACAGAATGGGAAAAGATCTTCACTAACACCACATCAGACAGAAGTCTGATCTCCAAAATATACAAAGAACTCAAGAAATTGGACACCAAAAGAACACATAATCCAATTTAAAAAATGGAGTACAGACCTAAACAGAGAACTCTCAACAGAGGAATCTAAAATGGCTGAAAGACACTTAAGGAAATGTTCAGCATCCTTAGTCATCAGAGAAATGCAAATCAAAACAACTCTGAGATTCCATCTTACACCTGAAAGAATGGCCAAAATCAAAAACACTGATGACAACTTATGCTGGAGAGGTTGTGGGAAAAAGGGAACACTTGCATTGCTTGTGGGAATGCAAGCTGATACAACCCCTTTGGATGTCAGTGTGGCGATTTCTCAGAAAATTAGGAAACAACCTTCCTCAAGACCCAGTAATACCACTTTTGGGTATATATCCAAAGGATGCTCAATTGTGCCACAAGGACATGTATGGTTTTTAAACATAAATCAAAGCCAACCTACAAACCACAATCCCAGAGAATTTAGGCAACAATGCGGACACTAAGAGAGACTTACATAGATATAATCTACATGGGAAGTAGAAAGTAGAAAAAGACAAGATCTCCTGAGTAAATTTGGAGCATGGGGACCTTCGGGGAAGGTTGAAGTGGGGAGGGGAAAGGCAGGGAGGGGAGCAGAGAAAAAAATAGAGCGCAACAAATATCAATAAAATAAAAAAAGGGGGAAAAAGAAAACAAACATCAGAATTTTTTTTAAAAGTAAAGAAAGAAAGGGCCAAAGAAATGCACAAAAATAAAATCCGGAGACACAAAATTGTTAATCATAATATATAAACAAAAGACCATTAACAAACAACCAACAAGGCCGGGCGGTGGTGGCACATGCCTTTAATCCCAGCACTTAGGAGGCAGAGGTAGGCGGATCTCTGTGAGTTCAAGGCCAACCTGGTCTACAAGAGCTAGTTCCAGGACAGGCACCAAGGCTACAGAGCAACCTTGTCTCAAAAAAAAAAAAAAACCCCAATCAACCAACCAACCAACAAACAAAAACTCCACAAAGCAATATGAGACAAAAACTCTACAAATACGTACTCTTAAGTTAATTTGTGTTGGCCATCTCATGCTGGGCATGGGCCTACTCTCAAGTGTGTTTAATATCCAGTGAGGCTTCATTGGAGAAAGCTAATTTTTCCATTTCAAGCAGATGCCAATTGGAGATTCCAGCTTATTGATTAGAGATGGAAATTAGTGTACACTTTCCCTCTCAGCAATGGAACCCCAACTGGCTGGAACCTGTTGTAGGGAGAGCGGGTCCTTTTGTTTCATCCCATCCGACTAGCTTACACCCGAAATAATCACACAGAAATTGTATTAATTAAAACACTGCCTGGCCCATTAGTTCTAGCCTCTTACTGGCTAACTCTCACATCTTGAGTCAACCCATTTCTAATAATCTGTGTGTCACCATGAGGTAGTGTGTAACATTAGGGCCTGCTTGTCAGGGTTTCTGTCCTGCTCAGTTCCCACAGCCAGCAAGTCCCAAAGAAAATCACACAGAGGTCTCCATAAGTTATAAACTGCATGGCCCATTAGCTCATGCTTTGTATTAGCTCTTATAACATATATTAACCTATTATCCTTATTTATTTTAGCCACATGGCTCGGTACCTTTTTCAGTGGGACAGGTAACATCCTGCTTCTTCCGTGGTCTGGGCAGGACTGGGGAAAGAGCTTCCTTCTACTTAGAATTCTCCTGTTCTCATTGCCCCACTTCTACTTCCTATCTGGTTTTCTCGCCTATACTTCCTGCCTGGCTAATGGCCAATCAGCATTTATTTAAAACATGATTGACAGAGTACAGACCATTCTCCCGCACCAGTAGTGGCTTACCAGGAAAGATTCAGCATGTCTGACCTGGCAGCTCCATGGCAGCTCTCTCTCTCTCTCTCTGCCTTTCTTCCCAGCATTCAGTTCTGTCTACTCCACCTATCTAAGTGCTGCCCTATCAAAAGGCCAAGGCAGTTTCTTTATTCAACCAATGAAAGTAACACATAGACAGAAGAACTTCCTACACCAGGAACCTCTACAGGCCCTGTGCATGCTGCCATAGTCTATATGTGCATCAGTCCAATTGTGTAGGAAAGAAGGGGCCTTTTGTTCTTCCTGCTGCCCAGTTCCCAGCCACCTGGCTAGCTTACACCTGAAATAACCACACAGAAATTGTGTTAATTAAATCACTGCTTGGCCCATTAGCTCTAACTTCTTATTGGCTAACTCTTATATATTAATTTAACCCATTTCTATTAATCTGTGTATTGCCACATGGCAGTGGCTTATGGGCAAAGATTCTAACCAATGTCCGTCTCAGGTAGAGGATCCATGGCATCTCTCACTCTGCTTTCTCCCTCCCAAAATTCAGCTCTTGTCTTCTCCACCTAAGTTCTGCCCTATCAGGCCAACGCAATTTCTTTATTCTTTAACCAATACAAGCAACACACAGAGGGGACTCCACATCACAACTGTGTCTGGAAGACTTTTTCTTTGTTATCCTAGTCAGTGTTCTATTGCTGTGAAGAGATACCATGACCACAGCAACTAACTTTCTTTCTCTTTCTCTGTCTCCCATCTGTCTCTCTCTCCCTCCCTTCCTTCCTTTATTTTTTATTTTTGTTTTTTCATGACAGAGTTTCTCTGTATAGCTTTAGAGCCTGTCCTGGAACTAGCTCTGTAAACCAGGCTGGCCTCGAACTCACAGAGATCCTCCTGCCTCTGCCTCCTGGGTGTTGGGATTTAAGGCATATATCACCATGCCTGACTCTCCAGAACTTTTATCATGAAGAGATGTTGGATTTTTTCAAAGCTTTTTCTACATCTAATGAGATGATCATGTGGTTTTTGTCTTTCGTTTTGTTTATGTAGTGGATTATGTTTATTGATTTGCCAATATTGAACCATCACTGTATCTCTGGGATGAATCCTATTTGATCATTTTTAATCTTTTTATGTGTTCTTGGATTTATAGGTATTTTATTGAGAATTTTTGCCTTTGTTCAGAAAGGATATTGGTCTGTAATATTTGTTAGGTCTTTGTGTGGTTCAGGTATCAATAATTGTGGCTTTGTAAAAATAATTAGGCAGTGTTCCTAAAGTTTCTATTTTGCAGAATAATTTGAGAGTATTAGTGTTAATTTTTCACTGAAGGTCTGGTAGAATTCTGCACTGAAGACATCTGGCCCTGGGCTTTTTTGTGGGGGGGGCGGGTTAGACTTCTAATGACTGCTTCTACTTTACTGGGGGCTTTGGGTCTATTTAAATTGATTATCTGATCTTGATTTAATTTTGGTAGGTGGTATATGTCAAGAAATGTATCCATTTCTTTTAGGTTTTCAGTTTGGTGGAGTATGTACTTAAGATTCTCTGGATTTCCTCAGTGTCTGCTGTGTTGTTACTCTTTCATCTCTGATTTCATCGAGTCTTCTCTCCATCTTTCACTTAGTTTGGCTAAGAATTTATCAGTCTTAATGATTTTCTCAAGGCACCAACTCTTCACTTCATTAATTCTTTATATTGTTTTTCTATTTTTTTATTGATTTCAGCTCTGTTTGATTATTTTCTGCCATCGGCTCATTTGGGATGGCATGGCTTCTTATTTTAGTGTTCTCAGGTATGCTGTTAGGTTACTAATATGAGATCTCTCCATTTGTTTTAATGTAGGCACTGTGTTCTACGAACTTCTTAGAACTAACTTCACTGTGTCATAGGTTTAAGATACGTTTCATTTTGGTTTTCATTCAGTTCTTTTTTTTTTCATTCAGTTCTAAAATATTTTTACTTTCATTTTTAACTTGTCTTGACCCAATTTTTATTCAGTAATGAGTTGTTCAGTTTCCATGAGTTTGTTTACTTTCTGTTGCTGACATCCAGCTTTAATCTGTGGTGGTCAGATAGAATGCAGGGTGTTATTTCAATTTTCTTGTATCTATTGGGACTTGATTTGTGCTCAACTATATGGTCAATTTTGGATAAAGTTCCATGAGCTGCTGATAAGAAGGTATAATCTTTTGTGTTTGGGTGAAATCTTCTGTAAATATTTGCTAGGTCCATTTGATTTATGATGTTATTTAACTTCTCTGTTTAGTTTTTGTCTGGAAGACCTGTCTATTGGCATGAGTGGAGTATTGAAGTCACTCACTCTCACTGTGTAAGGTCCAATATGTAATTTTAGCTGTATTAGTGTTTTGTTTATGAGTTTGGTATTCTTGTGTTTGGTGCATAAATGTTTAGAATTGTAAGATGCTCTCAGTATATTTTTCCTTTTATGAGTATGTAGTGTCCTTACCTATCTCTTCTGATTAGTTTTGGTTTAAAGTCTATTTTTTCAGGTATTAAAATGACTACATCTGCTTTCTTCTTGGGCCCATTTGCCTAAAATATTTTTTTCCATACTTTTATCCTGTCTGTAGTGATATCTATCCTTCGTAATAAAGTGTGTTTCTTGGATACAACAGAAAGATGGATCCTATTTTTTAAATATAGTTTGTTTGTCTGTGTCTTTTTATTGAGGGAATTGAGATTGTTAAATTAGAGTTATTGCTGGGGAGGGGTGGCACACGCCTTTAATCCCAGCACTTGGGAGGCAGAGGCAGGCAGATCTCTGTGAGTCTGAGATCAGCTTGGTCTACACATCGAGTTCCAGGACAGCCAGGGTTATACACAGAGAAATAGAAACCCTGACTAAGACAATGAATAAAGCTGAGGATTCATGATAAGTGCAATTAACCAGCTACAAAGGCAGATACTCTGTGACTCGCTCCCCAGAGAAAGCGTGCAGGAAGACAGTAGAGTGGTTCTGACTAGAACCTGAGGGAGGAGGAAAGGACGTTTGTGTGCCGGTTCTGGAGATTATACAGCGAGCATGCAGAGGTATATAGTTGGTGCTTACAATGACAGGTATTATATTTAACCACAGTTTTAAAAAGTGTTCATAGACACACCCTTTTTTTGGGTGTTAATTGGTATGCCTTAAAACTCCCTAAGTAAAATAGCTAAAGCTAAACAAGCTAAACAAGGAAATGTCTTCACCCTGGGAATTGGGGTCATTGTACTCTCTTTTTATATGTTTCAAAATTCCCTGTATGCTCTCTAAATGGGAAAAGGTATGAACAGGCAAATCTGTAGATGGAATACCAAAGGTTGTGTTTTGTTACTCCTTCCCTACTTTTTTTGGGGGGGGGCGGTTTCAAGACAAGGTTTCTCTGTGGCTTTGAAGCCTGTTCTGGAACTAGCTCTATGTAGACCAGAGCTGGCCTCGAACTTACAGAGATCTGCCTGCCTCTGCCTCCCAAGTCCTGGAATTAAAGGCATGTGCCACCACCGCCTGGCTACTCCTTCCCCTTCTAACAAATAGCAGGTGGCTTAGTCGGAGGCCCCTGACATCACAAGCAAGAACCTAGATGGCAGGGACCATGAGGCTGGAGGGAAAGGAGAGGAAGAATGGTTGGTCGTGCTTTGGAAGGCCTCAAGAACCCTGAACCCAGTCAGACCTCTCTGGAACCTATAGGTGGACTTACTGTTATGGAACCAAGTCGGAGGGCATCCTCCTGCCATCTGATGTTAGCTCTGCCAGCTCTCTCAAGGGCTCCCTGCAGCCAGTGGCTACTGATTGTCCAACTGATTGGCTTGACTGAGTTCTGTGTATTCCTGAAGGCCACCACGTGCCACTCAGAACCTCCACTTGAGGGATTAGTGGACAAAGCTTTGCATCTGGGCTCTCCCTGGCTCTCCCTGTGGGCAAACTTTCCCTTCATCTCTGTGAGTGGAAAAGAATATTAAAGTATTAATTTGGTTTTCACTTCAACTGTGTATGAAAGAAAATGCAAAATTACCTTTCTCCTTTATATAAGATAGACTATTTCTCAAAATGAGTCAAATTAGGCAGCCCAGAATGGATAGGGAATTAACAACATCAGACACCCAGGCTTTTAATTTGCCCCAGTCCTCCACCTGCCAGCTGCTTGGCCCCCTGCCATGATCTCTGCATTCCAGCTAGGAAAGAGGAGAAAGACTCCTAAGGGAGTTTCTTGAAGTCCCACATAGTTCTGTCCAATATCCTTGGCTGGAATTTAGGATTGCGCCTATATTCAGTATAATGAGAAGCTGGAAAATCATTCTCCCCACCCCCAGACCCTTTGGGTTTGGAGTCAGAGTTTCCACTGTATCTTAGTCTTTCTTCTCTCTGCTTCCTTCCCTCCCTCTCCCTCCACTCTCCCTCTTCTTTCTCTCCCCACTTGCTGCTTTGAAGTTCTAATCTAGGGTTTCCCATGCCAGAAAACACTACCACAGACTATACCCCTAACCCCAGAATGGCTTTCTTTTGTTCACAACACCTAGCAGAGCAGGGTGCACTGTCACCCAGTTACAGAATTAGGGAGTGTATTGATTTGCTAAGGCAAATAAGCCCGCAGGAAGCATCCTCAAATGTTACCCGTCATTTGCTGTGTAGAATGACTAATAGCCTTTCCCCTTCTTGGTGGTATAGAGTTGAGAGGGAGGTGAGGTGTCCCAGCACAGAAGGAAGAGAGGAGGGGTGGCTTCTGAGTGAATGCAGGAGAAATCAAACTCCAGGAAAACAGCGCTAGGAGGAGCCCACTTGGGTGTGCCCACTCTGAGAGCTATGTTCTGCTAGTATTCTTGGGTTTTGTTTTGAACACTACATTATGAATATAAATATAATGGACCCTTGTTCCCAATCTCTTCACGATTCCAAGCTGCCTTTCCAGCTTCTACCCACAGAAAAGGTCTTTCCAGTCCCTCTGGGGAGAGAGCTTCCTGTTTTTTTTTTCTTTCCATTGCTGTCTAGTTCATTCTACTGCACTAAACTGCAGTGCTTTGGAAAGAAAGCTACACCATTGCTCAACTGGCTCTCTTCTGATTTCCAAACCACCCCAATAGCTAGACATGCAGCTTCTCTTTTAGGGAGGCCCATGCTACTGAGGTGGACGTACAGAATCATATGCATGATCTAAACCAAATTTGCTTTTTAGGAAACACCCACCCAACCTCATGCTCACATGTTTGGAGAGTTGATTCATGATGGTAGGCCTGGACCCCCGACTGCCTCCAAGACCAGTACGCAAAGGTCTTTTGGGGATTGCCGGTGAGTGAGCTGCTTCTCCATCTGAGCTGGCCCTTGCAAAGCAGTGTGTGACAGAACTGACCTCACTAGGTCACAGTAAAGCAGTTGAGTTATGCTAACCCTTACAGGCCACTATGACCTGTCCTCTGGTTCTCCTCTCTGTACTTTCTCCGTGCCACTGTCGCCACTCTGCCCTCTCTCTGTGTTCCTGAGGCGCCCACACAAGCCTTCCGTGTGTCTTGTTTCTCCAGCCTGACATTATCATATTTAGTACTGATTGACGGGCTCCACTTAAATGGCCTGGGATGGAGCCCCACTTTGCTTCTCTGTGCCTGAGCTCCCAGTCTCCCAATCCCTAAACCAGTATTCGGGACCTCACTGTTCCTGAATTCCGTTACTTTTGCACTATCTGGACCTCGTAACCTCACTGTTCCGGCCAGGACACAAACTTCGAGCAGCACCAAGCAAGAAGGCACACTAAACACTGGGTTTCTCTGCCATCATCACCCATCCCACTGTATTTTTGGTCCTAACCCAGGAAGTTGGGTTGGGAGTGGTTGACCTTGACCTAGGCTTCAAACTTGGGCGTGGTGGCTCCCCCGTCTGGTCTCCCAGCTGTTGACTTCTGGCCACAGTCTGGGCTTTCCCTTGTACAGGGATGTGAGCCTTTTTTCTCGTCCCTCGGTACATGGAATTCCTGAGAACCGTGTCCCAGTGATGCCCTCCAAATTTAGTTCCTCACCACGCCTTGTCTGAGCACACTTCCCATGCCACCAGGGATTGTACAACTAACCACCTTCCCATTCCAGTCGTTTTCAAATCTTGGTGGCATTTGGCGCACCTGTCGCCTCCTTGTCCTTGGCCCCTACTCTGCGCTGGTTGGTTTGCCTGACTCTCTCAGCAGTGCCCTGGCACACACACAGTCGCTGTGCTCTGAGCCATTGGGGTGCAGAAGGAAGAGCCCATCCCACTAGCAGCGCTGGACTGGATCACACTAGAGCTTCCGGGCTCCGCTGTTGCACAATCGCTGGGAGTTATCAAGCAGAGCAGTGGTTTTGCTCTGAAACGCGGAGCGCTGGCGACCACAACAGTCCAAGTGCCCTTCCTTTGTGAGCCTGGAGCTCAAGGGGCGAGGGTCCCCGGTTCTGGGCCAGGAGGACCCGGGGTCACTATGCCTAGCGAGAAGGCATGCACTCGGTTGTTCCTTTCACTTGCTTCAGTGGCGCGGGGATATCCCAGGACTCTCGCTCAGGCGTCTTGGAGTCACCTGAGTAGCGAGACCGCGAAGAGCGTATCTGGGTCCTGTCCCAGGCGGTCAAAGGCCGCTTAGAAATGAAAGCGGTCGGTGAGTCAGCGCGCTGAGAGGAGGCTGGCCCGCGAGGCGCCGCCCCTGGGTGGGGATCCCAGTTACTCTCTCTGCCGGCCCGACTGAGTCGCTGGCCTCGCGCACTTCCCGGGCTGGGTGGCCTGGACCCTTCAGACGGCAGGCGCGGATCATGGCCTGCAGGGCAGCAGAGAGGGAACCTGAGCCCCCGGCCTTCCAACGCCATCCAGAAGCCATCGCACCGCGCCTGGCCCACGGCTACGGGCTGCGCAGAGAGTTGCGGGACCTGGAGTTCGGCCGCTTAGCAGGTGAGGGTGGGCGCGGGGACACGCGGGGGCATGCGGGGCTGGAACCAGAGTGCGAGGCGCGCTGTCTCATTTGGGGGCGCCCTTTGCACTTGATCTTAGCTAAAAGGCCAAGAAGAGATGGACTACCAGGGAATCGAAAGTCTGGGAGAGATTGTGTGGGTGTAGCCGGCTCCGCGTTGTTCCTTCAGCAGTAACAAACTTTTTGCTACAATTGTACAACTGCTCGGTGGTGCTAGACCAGCCCGGCCTTTCAATAGGTTCCGCCACACACTTCAAATAGGTTCTCTTGCCCGCCTCTATTGCTGGGAGAATACCCCATCCTAAAGACCCCATTGCAGCCAAGGTCACATAATTCGTAATATTGAGCAGAGGTGTTTCTCGGATGCCCCACACACGCCAGAAGGTGCGCAGGGGCCACTACACGCAGTTTGGAAAAGTGATTCTGTGGTGGTGACCAGAGATCGCCGAGACAGCGATCAGTGGACAGGTCTCGCGAGGCCACGACCCTCTCTATAGGGATGTCTTCTCTGTATTCTTTTTGAAACATTATTAGTATTACTGTTGATATTTTAAATGGGGTTCTGCTGGGCGGTGTTGGCGCACGCCTTTAATCCCAGCACTCGGGAGGCAGAGGCAGGCGGATCTCTGTGAGTTCGAGGCCAGCCTGGTCTACAAGAGCTAGATTCAGGACGGGCTCCAAAAGCTACAGAGAAACCAAACCAAACCAAACCAAAACAAACGAAACACACAAACAAAAACAAGAAGAAAGAAAGAAAAAACAGGGTTCTGTGTAGTCACGTAGTCCAGGTTGGCCTTGAATTCGTTATGTAGTGGAGGTTTGCCTTGAACTTTTGATCCTCTTTCCTCTGCTCCTGATGCTCTGGGTTTAAAGGCGTGTCCCAAGCTTGCCTGGCACCAAGCCTCATTTTTCTCTCTTCTGTTGCCAGAACAATGCTCTACATGAGCTTTAGCTTGCTGGGAAACTGGAAGAATTAGAGAAGCATGCAATTTGAGCTTTCACAGGACAAGCCTGTGAGCCCGTGGGTTGGACCGGGTCACATACTTGAGGATCACAGGTGGAACCTGTTGACTGAGTTGGGAATTAAACTCAGATTAACTGCAGGTGTAGCCTGGCCTACTGCTGCAGAATGAGAACTCACCACTAGTCCTGGAACTTGACTGGGAAGGGGGTGCTTCAGCAAACTTCAGAACCCAGGGAGGAGCAGGAAGGTCATGGGCCAGGGTACACCGGTTTGTTTGATCCCTCGGAATGCCTGTCCCTGCTGTGCGCTTCAGAACAGTCTTTTACTCGTTTTGGAATAGTAACTAATTATTCATTGGGGGTGTGGGGGAGCTGAGGCCTCCTCTCTACTCCGTAGCCGGAGCCTTCCAACTTATTTCTCCCCCTTCTTCCCTGTGCTTTGTCACTGCCTGGAGACAGCCCTTCGCTTCTTTGCTACCTCTGTCCTTCCCTCCCTCCCCTTACTAGGGAAATTGCCTACCAAACAGAAGTAGCCTGATATGAATAGCCGCAGGTGCAGAGGGCAGCAGGCCCCTCTTTTTCTGAAGCAATTCCCAGAACCCAGGGAGTAATTATTTCGGTGTCACGGATCCCTAATCTTCTCAAATCCTCTCCGACCCTGATCTCTCACACCCTCAACGCTTCATAAAGGTATGTTCAGGTCCCTCTGGCTCCTTTCCCTCAGCGAGCTGCACCCAAACTTGATATTAGCTTATAGTAGCCACTCCTCCAGGTTGGCATTTGAAGCCTTTTAACACCCACATTAATGGGTGACGGTATATAGGTTCTTTAACTTTTTTCTTTCTTCCTCTTTCTTTCTTTCTCTCTTTCTTTCTTTCTTTCTTTCTTTCTTTCTTTCTTTCTTTCTTTCTTTCTTTCTTTCTTTCTTTCTTTCTTTCTAATAGTCTCATTCTGCACTCACTCCTGGAACTCACTTTGTAGCCCAGGCTGGCCTTAATCTTGTGACGATTTTCCTGCCTCAGCCTCTCAAGTGGTAGGATTGCAGGTGAGAGTCACTATACCCAGATGGATCCTTTATTTATTTAGAGAATTCCCTGAATGCATTGTGGTTGAGGTAGACATGCCCCCCTCCTCAGAGAGAGGGGGTGGGAAGGAAAAGAGAGAGAAAGAGATCTGTTTATTGTGCTGGCCTGGAAATTTCTATGTAGACAAGGCTTGCCTTTAATCACAGAGATCATGTGCCTCTGTCTCTTGGGTGTTGTGATTAAAAATGTACACCACCATGCCTGGCTTGAAATACACTTTGTGTGTGTGCACTTGTGTATGGAGACAAGAGAACGTGGTAAGTGTCTTCCTATCACTCTACCTTATTTCGTGGGGTAGTGCTATAGCATGATTAATAAAAACCCAGAGACAGAAATTGGGGTTCAACCCAAAAACCAGAAAAGCAAAGCAGCCAAGCCAGTAGAGAAGTCTTACCTCTACCAAGGCTGGGCGACTGCAAACTACAACAGCCTCTCTCTCCTCCCATTGTATATTCCCTCTAGTGCTGGGATTAAGGCGTGTGACTCCTTAGTACTGGGATTAAAGGTGTAGGTAGGTCATCACTACCTGGGTTTATTTCTGCATTGTTCTTGTGTAGCCCATGGTGGCCTTGAATTCACAGATATCCACCTGCCTCTGTCTCCCAAATCCTGGGAATAAAGATGTGTGTCACCATTGCCTGACCTCTAGTGGCTTTATCTTTGCCTCTGGTCTTCAGGCAAGATTTATTTATCAAAATACAAATAATACACCACTACACAGGGTCTCACTGGTATGGAGTCTGCTGACTAGGCTGGCTGGCTGGCCAGTGAACCTCATCTCCACCTCCCTGCAGGTGTACCCTGCCACATCCAGCTTTCTCAGGGGCGGAACTCTCGCCTCAGGCTTGGGCGGTGTTGCTTTACCCATTGAGAAACCTTCCCATCCCTGAAGTAGACGCCTGTGGACTAAACAGGTGCTTTTCCCAACCACTGAAAATACTGGCACTTATTCACCTTTTTCTCCATAGAAATAAGCTGGAGAGAAGTCCGGGGAGTAACAACCAACCCAACGAGC
The DNA here is from genome assembly GCA_004026605.1 of Ondatra zibethicus. Lineage (NCBI taxonomy): Eukaryota > Metazoa > Chordata > Mammalia > Rodentia > Cricetidae > Ondatra > Ondatra zibethicus. The sequence continues at coordinate 148,741 of PVIU01001157.1, read as the reverse complement.
CAGAATGGTCTAGCCCCCACCCTTCTTTCCCGCCCTGATGATTTTCTGCAGGGTTGAAAATGTACCTGCTTTATTGGTAACTGTGAGCAATTAAATGTGTACACTGTAGGAGCTGAAAGGTTTTGCTTAATTAGTTGGATAGGGGTTTCCTGGCCTTAATAAAGGGGGTGTGCTGAATATCGAGCTGAGGCTGGGGCAGGTCTTCCAGCATCAGGTGCTGACTGGCCATTGAAGGTGCATGGCCCAGAGAAATCCTGGCCTCTCTCCTTCTTCCCCCATTTCCCAGTTCCTTCCCTCTCCCTCTTTCCCTCTACCTCTTCTCTATCTATCTCTGAATATTAATTTCTTAGAACCAGACAGCAAATGAAACAGCCAATTATATCAAAGAAAATAAAAGTCGTTTGACTTCTCTTTCTACCAGACCTAATGCTAGTTGGCTTTCGGATCCATTGCCTGCTTTTCTTCACTCTGAAAACTGTGTTTACTGTGTTCCAGGCATCCAATCGGGTGCTGTCAACTACCTACTAACCATCACTCCTCTTGCAGACGTCACAACCGGGGTCCAGAAAGGCTGGTGGGTGAGCCAAGAATTCTCTTTGGTTGGCTAACTTGGATTTGCACTGTTGGCCTCCTAAGATCAGATCTCTGGTTCACCTAACTCAGTTGCTTTCTTTTGCAAGATTAACTGTTGAACCCCAGCCAAACAAAGCAGGATCTTCCTGAATGACTTCCTAGTTTCTTGGAAGATTTGAGCAAGATGTACAGTGCTCCTCAGAGTCGGGGGTTGGTCTCACCTTGATCTTCACCTGAAGATCTTTTTTAAAATTATAATTAAAATTTAAGAATGCATTTGCGTGCATGAGCATTTTTCTAGCATATATCTCTGTATATGACATGCATGCCTGGTGCCTATGGCAGCCAGAGGAGGTCATCAGGTTCCCTCAGACCGGAATTGTGAGCAACCATGAGGGTGCTGGGAATTGAGGAGGAGCTGATGCTGTCACGTGAACATCTTAGTACACTGACTATTGGACGTCCAAAGCCTTTCTTTCAGTTTGGTGAATTTGTATTTCACAATCTTCAATGAATAATAAAAGAATTAATTTTAAAAATATGTTTTTAATTCTTTGAGAATTCTATATAATGTATTTTGATTATATTCATCCCCCACTTCTCCCCTAGTTCCTCCCAGACTCAACCTCTACCTTTTCACACCCTCCAAACTCTGTGTCCTCTATTTATTATTATTAATATTCACTAAATTCAATTTGTGTTGACCACAACATACATGTGGGTGTGGGACCATCTGGAACATGGCTGTCCAAGAAAGTACTTTAAAAACATGGGGGAGATTAGGCGATGCATTTTAATGGCATCAGATTCAAAAGACGACAAATGAGATAGAAAAACGGCCAAGGCACCACCGTTGGGCTCCACTGCCATTACACGGCCACGCCAGGACCAGTGGCTGTCACCGTGTGCTTCTCCAGCAGTTGTTTGTGTTAATGCATATGTGCCCCCTTTTCCTATGAAGGTGAACCATAACAATTCTCATTTTCAGACACTACTTACTTGAGGGTGTGGAGATATGACTAATAATGGTGATTTGGGGGGCAGTGAATAAAATGTTCCAGAATTAGGTAATGTAAACACACTACAGCCACTAATCTGTCCGCTTACAGAGGATGGATTTTTTTTTTTTATGGTATGTGGGTTATATCTTGATGAAGTGGTTGCAAACAAAAATGGACCCTGCATGATCCAAAAAAAAAAAACTGGTAAGTTAATTAAAAAACAAATAGATTTATTCCTATTTCATGCATTGAAATGGTATCCCAGAATTTGCTTCATCTGAGTAGTGTGTGTGTATGTGTACACATGCTCTCACATGAGCGCGTGCAGATTCACAAGTGTGTGTGTGAACATTTGTTAAGAGTGTAAGCCAACCTGTGGTTCTTTTTTTTTTTTTGGTTTTTCAAGACAGGGATTCTCCTTGTAGACCAGGCTGGCCTCGAACTCACAGAAATCCGCCTGCCTCTGCCTCCCGAGTGCTGGGATTAAAGGCGTGCGCCACCACCGCCTTGTTCTTTAGACACCATTCGCCTTGTTTACTTGAGACAGGGTCTCTCATCACCCTGGTGCTTGTGGCTCAGGCAGGATGGCTGGCCAGAGTGCCCCAAGGGTCCACTGCTTCTTCCTTCCCACTGGTGGGGTCACAAGCAGGGATTCTGGAGATCTAAGTCACATTCCCAAGCCTTCACGGCAAGTGCTTTACCAGCTGATAAATCAGTGCTTTTGAAATAGCAGATTGGTGTGGACCACCTGCCTATTTATCGGAGATACACGCTAATGGCCATTCCCTTTGCAGTCTTGTGATTTTATAATGTTGCATTGGATATCTTCACCTACAGGTCATTTCGCAAACTCCTAGGCTTCATGAGATACACCTGCAGAAAGAATTGTCAGGGCAAAGTGACTGATGTTGCCCAAATGCTGTTCTATGAAATTGTCCTAATTTCTCCCCTTGTCAGCCATGTGCCCCACCCTTACCCTACAGTGAGGCACTAATCTTCAGATTTCTGCCAATCTGATCACCATATCATAGTATCTGCAGCTTGTCTGAGTTTGTCTTGGGTGGGAGGCGAGGCTGCAAGGGAGGCTTCTATCCTCTACTCAAAAGCTCTACTAGTGAATCCAGGCTTGACAATAGTGGAGCGGATTGGGAATGAAAGGTCAGAGCTGTCCTTCCCCTGGAAACGTTCATCTTCCAGAATGAGCGTGAAACTGTTGTGTCATCATTGGTCACAAAGGTCTGCTGGGTACTTCCTGGCTGGTGAGAGGGCTATTTATCAGGTAGGCTCCTCAGAGCTGCGTGCGTATATTGAGAAACACACATGAAGAAGTTCAGGGATATCAGCTGTGTTGAAAGGTGGCCGTGGTGCTGCACATCTGGAATCCCAGCTCTGGGGAGGTGGAGGCAGGAGGATCAAGAGTTCAAAGGCATCCGTTGACCACATAGAGAATTTGAGGCCAGCACGAGATACGTGAAATCCTGCCTCAAAAACAAACAAACAAACGGAGACAAAATGACGTAAAAGAACGGGTACCAGTGTATTCACATGGGTCAGATTTATATAAAGTGACCCCGGTGGAGAAGCACCTGCAGCTTTATTTGTGATTGATTTTTTTTCCAGGAACTGTCTACCTTGACCATGCAGGAGCCACTTTGTTTCCACAGAGCCAGCTCACAAACTTTATTAAGGATCTCATGGAAAATGTCTATGGTAAGGAATATCACACACCCAGAGTTTAGCTAACTGCATACAGCTGATTAATCAATCGATTAATCTGTGTTTAGTCATGTTGGATTCATGGAGTACATGGGGATACATGGATAAAGGGTCAGGCCAGCCCCCTGGATCATTGTACATCATATACATGTGCCTGAGGTGGAAAGTTCCAGCTCAGGGACACACAGACCACTTCCAGAATGGGTTGTGTCAGGAAGAGAATCTTAGTTTGAAAGTGCCATGTTTGGGGTAGTTAAACACTGTCCGGTGCAGAGGGTAGGGGACCATGAAGAACATTCATTCACTCATGCTATACATTCCTTGAGTCGCTATGGTGTGTGGCTTGTGCTATGAAATCAGAAGAAAACATAGTTCCTTTCTTGGTGGAGACTTTGGTCCAGACCTGGAGGACAAGACCTTAATCAAACGATCTCACCTACATGTGCTTAGCAACTGTTCAAAAGGCAATGCACGAAGGAGGCTGGCGTCATGGTCACCTGCGTTTGTAGAAAGACAATAGGGTTGGCAGTGTGCATGTTAGGGGGGTTGGGAGGGGAGCTGATGTTGGATGATGAGCCAGAATTCACTGGGATGACAGGAGGAGACATCATGCAGGAAGCTCTAGCAGCAAAAGCCAGGATCTAGGACCACAGAGGAGAGGAGAATGAAAGTATGAATGGATAGGCTGATGGGGTAGGGCCACTCAGGCCTCTGTAGGTGATGCTGTGGTGGCCATTATTCTAGGAAGCATCAGCATAGTGTGCTCAGAAGATAAACCAAAAGAGACAAATGATGCTAATATCAGTTGATCAATATGTCATCCACTGAGCACTTGTCATATCAGGTGCTGCCTAAATATGTGGCATGTATTATTGTCATGCATCCGTATGATACTCCAAGAGCCATAGGTTGTGCTATTAAGTTTATGTAGCATAGCTGTTAGCTGTTTCCTCCAGGTAGGACATGGCCTCCATCTTGAATCAGAGGACTTCTGGTCACCTGTATGAGTCCCTCACAGGATGGGACCCATTGATGGTCCCTTGTGGAAGGCTAATGGAAGGGCTCACAGGATTCAGTAGCAAGATCCCCAAGGCTGCCACCATCCCCAGGGTTTATACAAAAGAAAAACAATTGACTGTGTTGGGATCATTGTGTAGTTGGTAAAGTTGTCTGTAACTTGCCCAGGGGATGTGCAGCTACCGCTGAGTGACACACTCTCTTGTGAGTGACCTCAGGAAACTCACTGGCTCTCCAAGCTGGACTTGGGTGAATTTTTTTCTTTTGCGTCAATGCTTCCTTTGATGTTTGATGTCTCCCTAGGAATAGTCTTCTAATATCTTGATTTACATGCAAGCAAATGGAGCCCCAGAAGGGGCAAGTAACTAACCTAATGCTACACATTCGCAAAGTTCTGGAGTTGAGGGAATAGGGCCACAGGAGCTATTTATCTCTAGGGGATTTGGCTCCAGGGCCTAAGTCCTGGTTTTTCCACCCCAAGATGCCCTTGTTCACAACAGTCCTGTTATGCTACAGCTAAACACAGGGGTTTGAGTCTCCATTCTGGACAGTCAGGAGTTCTTTAAATCTGAGGAAGTCCCCAGAGAGGGGGCCACTGAGGGATTTTATCTTGATTTTCATCTATGATTTGCGAAGAGACCTGAAATTTTCCTGCAACCTTGACAAAAGCCATAACTGTGGGAGAGCAGTTAGCCTGAGAGATGGCAGCTTCAAGATCCAGGTGGTCCTAAAGACACAGGGTTAAAAACTGACCTGTGGGGAAAAAGCAATGGGAATGTGCGCCAAGTCCCTCAGGCTGCCAGCTGATATAGAAAGGACGGGCATGGATAGTAATATTTAGAAGGCAGCTTGACAGGCACATGGTGTCTATTTATTAAAATAACAACCATAGGTGCCCTACCAGGTCCTATGGCATCCCTAGCCACAGGCTTTTGGTCAGGTTTACAGTTGTTAGGGCCTATGACATCCCTAGTCACAGGCTTTGGTCAGGTTTACGGTTCCAAATGTGAAGCACCTGCCACAGCCTCAGTCAGAAAGCAGTGGCTGTCTTTATTGTAGTTATGCTACTACTGCAGTGGCAGGCATAATTTCTCTCCCAGCAGCCAGCACAGTACTTTCTGTACTATAAAAAGCTTTGCATGTATTTGATGTTCATTCCTGTCATAGCCAGTAGCTTTTTCTTTTTTCTTTTGTTGTCAAATAGTTGCCCACTGTGTGGGAGAGTGTTGTACTTTGTCTTGTTGGGCCTTAATGCCCCAACGGGAGGAGGTCGCCCCAAGAAACACTCTCAGTGCTGTTGATGCAATAGCAAGAGGAATTTTTATTTTGCTGCCGCGGCAGAGGTCCCTCAGCCTTGAGAGGAGAAGGACACCCGCTTTGTCTATTACAGGCCCTTTTGAAGGAAAAAAAACCCACAGAATCAAGGAGGGGAATAATACATAATCAAAAGGGAGAGTTCAGAAATCATTTGTCAACTATTTTGACTAGTTCATTTCAATGCTATGGTGGTTGCTAGGTTGGTTGGGCAAGCAGAAACACCTGCAGGTTGTCTCATCCCAGTTCCAGAGTCTGGGTCTATTGAAGAAAGACTACAAAGGGAATGGAAAGTACCCAAAGCTCCAGTGCACGTGTGGTTGGTTACCAGGGTCCTGGTTCCCAGGAAGGGGGGGTGCAGTAATGCTGAGGTGCCCCAAAGTCTTTCAGTCTGTCTGTTCACAATCACTGGGCATTTCTTCTCCTTCCAGAATTTGGCTTTCTGAATAGAGCCAGTATGAACACTTGTGTAGTCTATATGGATCTAAGCATTTCTTCCTTTTGAGTATGCGCCAAGAGTGGAATTGTTGGACCGTATGTGACTTTTATGTTTTAAGTTCTTGAGAAATGGAGGGAGAGGGCTTTGAAGGAACACAGGGAGAGGCCATCTCATTATGACTTTAAATTAAAGTTAATTAAAGCTTTGTCTCTGTAACCTGCCAGGCAATCCTCACAGCCAGAACATCACCAGCAAGCTCACCCATGACACTGTGGAGCAGGTCCGCTACAGGTGAGCCCGAGGGATGTCTGCCTAAGATGGCTACCTAGGTGGACGGACCTTCTAGTAGAGGCCTGTGTCCCACAGACTTCTGAGGGGGTTCAGAAAGAATTCAGCTAAAAAGCAACATATGAATGACAATAGCCAGGAGGGCAGAAGACAGAGGACACGCGTAAGTACAGCAGGGATTGGTGGCTCTGAGTGGGGGCTGGAGTGACAGGGTGGCCCAGGCTCCAGCTGTGTCTTCAGAAAGAAGCACCATTTTCTGGTTTTCCTTTTTCTTTCTGTTTTATAAGTCAGGCTTATGTATTCATAATCCCATTTTCATTTTGAGACAGGCTATCTGGTAGCTTGCCTCTAGCTCTCTTGTAGCAATGCTGGCCATGCACTCCTGATCCTGCCTCCGATTTCCAAGCGCTGGAACTGCAGGCGTGCACCACTATGCTCAACTATCCCATTATTTTCACTAGGTTTTGCATCTAGAGAGCTCTTTAATTGTTCCCCACGCATAATAACCAGTTTCTGCTAAATAATATCCACAAGGTATATTACCTAAATCAACAAAATTCAAATTATTTCTAATTTGAAAGTGATGCTAGTCAGGGCACCAGTAGTAAAAGCAATGTAAAACAGGCTGCTGAACTAAAGCTCATTGTGTTAGAAGCTGGAGAGGCAGCTCAGAGGTTAGAGTGCTTACTACTCTTGCAGAGGACCCAGGTTTTGTTCCCAGCACCCACAAGGTGCTCATAACTGTCTATCATAAATTCTTGGGGATCTGATTTCTTCTGTGTTCCATGGGCTCCTGCACACACATGGTGTACATACATATATTCAGACACACACATAAGAAAATAATGAATAAGTATATTTTAAAAATTCATTGTGATAGAGTAGGCAGAAGTACAAGATGAAGGTCTTTTCAAACAATATCAGGTTGTTGTAGATATAAAACTTTTTTTAGAATTATTTATTTTATTTGATGTATATGAGTATTTTGCTCATACATACACACACATATATATACATGTAGCATGAATTCTAATTGATCTTAGTAATAAAATCCAAAAGGGCTGAACTTCTGTCTCCTCCCGCCTTATATTCCCCTCTGCCGACCTATGTTACTTCCTGTCTCCACCTCCCCATGCTGGGATCAAAGTGGTATTACATACCCAAAAGTGGTATTGCTGGGTATTACCACTCTGTGTGAGCTCTGTTTTTCTTTTAGACTGGTTAAATCTCTTGTAGTTCAGGGTGGTCTTGAACTGATCTTCCTGCTTACACCTCCCAAGTGCTAAGATTAAAGGTGCGTGCTAGCCAGGTGGTGGTGGCGCACGCCTTTAATCCCAGCACTTGGGAGGCAGAGGCAGGCGGATCTCTGTGAGTTCTAGGCCAGCCTGGTCTACAAGAGCTAGTTCCAGGACAGGCTCCAAAAGCCACAGAGAAACCCTGTCTCGAAAAAACAAACAAAGAAACAAATAAATAAATAAATAAAGGTGTGTGCTATCACTGCTGGTCTCTGTGGCTAACTAGTGGCTAGCTCTGCCCTCTGATCTTCAGGCAAGTTTTTATTTGTTAGAGCACAAACAAAATATCACCACATGTATATGTATGTGTACTATGCTCATGCCTCACACATAGGTCAGATGAGGGTGTTAGGACCCTGGGACTGGGGTTATAGATGGTTGTGAGCTACCAGGTAGGTGCTGGTAATAAGCCCAGGTATTTTGCAGAAGCAAGAAATGCTTTAAAAGGCTGAGTCATTTTTCCAGTCCCCTTATAGATTGAAAAAGAATTGTAATTCATTTATTAAGAAGTTCTGATCTTATACCTGAGTCTGCTCTGGAGATTGGTTTTGTTTTGTTTTTGTTTTTGTTTGAGACAGGATCTCATGTACCTTGGACTGGATCTGAACTAACTAGGTTGCTGAGGATGTCCTTGAATTTATCATCTTCCTGCTTCCATCTCCTGCGCTTTGGTATTGGCAGGATACAATACCACCTTGGGTTTATGAAATACTTGGGAGTGAACCAGGCCTCTTGGGTTTTAGGCAAGCTTCAGCTTCAACCCTATGTTGTAAATTTCTGCTGTGTCCAAGCAGAGATGGGACTCCAGAGGCAAGAAGTTTAGATTTGAGCTTTTTAAGAACTCAAGGTTATCCTTAGCTAAATAGAAAGTTCAAGCCCAGCCTATAGGGTGTGACTTTCTCTGCCCTGCCTCAACTACATGCTGTGGCTAAGCATCCTGGAGGTAGAGATGCCCTGTTGAGTAGACCTAAAACAACTTGGAATTACTCGGCATGGAGCAGAGACCCAGCTGTGACATTGTGGTTCTTTCCAGGATCCTGTCTCACTTCCACACCACCCCGGAGGACTACACCGTGATCTTCACAGCCGGGAGCACAGCTGCTCTCAGGCTAGTGGCCGAGGCATTTCCGTGGGTGTCCCGGACCCCAGAGAACAGTGGTAGCCACTTCTGTTACCTCACTGACAACCATACCTCTGTGGTGGGAATGAGGAAGGTGGCTTCAGCCATGAATGTCACGTCTACCCCAGTCAAGCCAGAGGACATGTGGTCACTGGAGGAAAGGGGTGCCGGAGCCTGTGATCCTGACAGTCAGCCCCCACACCTCTTCTGTTACCCAGCTCAGAGCAACTTTTCAGGCACCAGATACCCACTGTCATGGATAGAAGAGGTCAAGTCTGGGCGGAGGATCCCCGTGAGTGTGCCTGGGAGGTGGTTTGTGCTGCTGGATGCAGCCTCCTATGTCAGCACCTCCCCCTTGGATCTGTCAGCCCACCAACCTGACTTTGTCCCCATCTCCTTCTACAAGATCTTTGGGCTTCCCACAGGCCTGGGTGCTCTGTTAGTCAGTAAGCGCGTGGCTCCCCTGCTGAGGAAAGGCTACTTTGGAGGAGGAACGGCAGCCGCCTACCTGGCAGGAGAGGACTTTTACATCCCCAGATCATCGGTGGCAGAAAGGTAACTTTGCCATGGCACGTCCTGTGTCCTTAACAAAGGCAAGCTGGCATGAATGTCCTGTAAGATTGTGCAAGCCGAAGCCAGGTCTGGAACACAGGTCAAGGGAGTTTGATGTCACTGTAGGACAGTCGGGGGCGGGGCTCTCAGATTTGGGAGGCAGAGACCAGCTAGAGCGTTCCATGGGTGGCTTGGGGAGCTCTGCCCTGTGTGTAGCTTCTTCACTGGGGTGAATGGAGCGGATCGGCAGACAAGAGCCGCAAGAGGAAGGAGTGAAAAAAGAGCCATGGGTGCCGGGCTTTGGCCTCAGCACTGGGGCGAGATGACAGTGAGAAACAGGGATCGTAAAAGATGCAACTCTGAATGCATGTGCAAGCAGTTCACAGCAAACTCAGTTTCTCAGCGGCTAGAGTGAACTCTGCTCTGCTCCTCAGCAAGAATTAACTAAACCCAAAGCCCAAAGCTGGGAAGCAGTGTTGGTGGCAACCTCTGCAAGCCAGGCTAAGAAGTTGCCAAAAGCATGGAAGGCAGGCTGCCATTTGCCTTCCAGGTCTGAAGCCTTTCCCCAGGCTGCAGGAAAGGCTGTATGGCTCTAGCTGGGCACTTTCCCAAAGGTGGATGGTGGGACCCAGAATGTGTCAGAGGCCAACATGGCGACTGACCCAAGGGACACCACGGGGTTGTGGTAGGGAACTAGCTACCCACTTGGTGCCTGAGAACAGCCTGCCGGGAAGATGGTTTAGATTCCCATCCCATGCCCAGCATCCAGGTGCAGATTCAGGGTCGCACTCTGGTGGTAGAATCAGAGTTAGATAGGCAGTGTGCTAATAGGCTCCAGGGCTATGGGATCATTCCCCGCACAGCTACTGTGTCTGCATAAGGCTTGACGGCTCAGAAACTTGTGCTCTTTTATGTAAACAAATGGGCATCAGAACATATTAGGAGGCTGTTGGAAGTATCTTCCATTTAGGACCTCTCCAGAGTGAATATTCTAGTACAAAACTGTGAACCTGTGTGGCGACAAACACAGGTGACTTTTGTCATCCTAGCCCTTGGGAGGTGGAGGCAAGAGGATTTTCAGCTCAAGGTCATCCTTAGCTACACAGGGAATTTGAGGCCTGTCTCAAAAGAAAAGCAACAACAACAATGAAAAACAAAATATAACCACCTTCTAAAAACAAGCAAGGAAGCTAACAAACTCCCCCTACCCCTAAACTAAGAATGCTAATATAAAACCTTTTGAACCCAAGTGTAGTAGTTTATTATTTAGAATAACTAAGTGAGAAAAAATAGCATTTGTGATACACTGTGTCTTAGGTATTGTTCTATTGGTGTGAAGGGACACCATGACCAAGGCAGCTTACAGAAGAAGGCATTTAGTTGCGGTTTGCTTCCAGTTTCAGGGGGTTAGTTCATGACCATCATGGCGGGATGCATGGTAGCAGGCACAGCACAGAAGCAGCAGCTGAGAGCTGACATCTTTCGTCAGCAAAAAGAAAATGAGACTGGGCCTGGCTTTTGAAACCTCAGAGCCCACGCCCAATGACACACCTCCTCCAATGAGGCCACACCTCCTAATCTTTTCCAAACAGCTCCACCAGCTGGGGACCAAGCATTCAGACATGTGAATTCATTCTCATTCAAAGCGCCACACAATGTAAATTAAAAACAGGATGAAGACTCAACATGATTTAATCTGGTGTATTAGGGTTTTATTGCTGTGAAGAGACACCATGACCATGGCAAGTCTTATAAAGGAAAACATTTAATTGGGGCTGCCTTACAGTTCAGAGGTTCAGTCCATTGTAGTCATGGTGGGGAGCATGGCAGCATGCAGGCCAGCATGGTGCTGGGGAAGGAGTTGAGAGTTCTACATCTTGATCCATAGGCAGCAGGAAGTGTCAGTGACACACTGGCCAGGTTTGGGTTTCTGAGACCTCAAAGCCCACCTTCTAGTGACACACTTCCTCCAAGAAAGCCACACCTAGTCCAACAAGGCCACACCTCCTAATAGCGCTACTCCAAATGGGCCTATTGGGGTAATTTTTATTCACATCACACATCTGGCTAACTAGGGGACCTGAAGGCCTAGAGAAATGGAGCAGCTCAAGGAGGTCTCTCCTCTGATGATCTTCTGCCACTGTTCTATTGCTGTCCTGACCCTCCTGGTGCTGCGCTGAGCTTCTGTGAAGGACCGTGCGGATTCCCTTTCTCTATAGAAGGCCTTTTCCGGTGAAAACTCTCAGAATGACATCTTCTGAAGTCAGACACCTTCTGACTTCTACTTAGCCTCCAATTAAACCTTCATTAGTGAGGACTCAGCTTGCCCACACCCTCTCTGTGTTTGCGCTTAACCTGCCTTGTGACTGCGGCTTGATTTCTCCGCCTCTGTTTGCTGAGCCTTGTTCCCTGTTTTATAGGCCATGATGCTGTGGGAAAGGGGCCTGCTTATCAGTTCACTGCTGTGAGCTTAGCACCCAGAACAATGCCTGAGGCACAGTGAACTGTCAGAGATGAGTTAATGAAAGTGCTGTTAAAGTTAATGATTATGAAGTGCAAACACAGCAAATGTTCTGTCAATAAAGAAGGTTACAATCTTGGTATTAATGAGACCTTCATATTTAACCCAAGCCTGTGCTTCCATACATTTCGGAACTAGAGACTCCTTTGTCAAGTGCCTCATAGGGACTCAGTGGGGTCCGCTTGACTTGATGCCTGTCAGTGGTGCCCTCTTGTGGTCAGAGTTTAGTATTTCAAGAGTTTGTGGCCAATTTTGTCCAAGTTCCTCCTGAGGCTCGCAAAGTGCATCGTCTTTCAAGGCAGTGACTGTATTTTAGTGTCCTCTGTCACCTGCAGCCCACCGTAGGAAGTCTGAAGGAGTTGTAAAGGCTGCAGAGCTAGTTAGGGCCAGAGGTAACTAGGTGGGCTTTGGCATGTAAAACTTCTCCCATGGTGGGGAGAGTCAGTAAGCCACAGAAGGGAGCAATTAACAAATGCCCTCATCTAATACAGGATGCATGTGGATTGTGTTGGCCAAGGCTTGACAGCTTGTTCCCTACAGGTTCGAAGATGGCACCATATCATTCCTTGATATAATAGCGCTGAAACATGGATTTGATGCTCTGGAGCACCTCACAGGTCAGTGGACATATTTACCCAAGTGTGCTTAGCTTTTGTTGCTGTATCCTTAACAGATAGCAGGTATAGGTGTGGTGCTGGTGAAAGAGACAAAGTCTGTGGAAATGAGTGGCGTGCACTAAGTAGCTAGAGTCTCCGTGCAGTGAAGCCAGATTCTAAATGTCTTCAGGGTACTCAGAAGGGCTTGGGAGGGTTGATTTTTGCTTTTCCAAGCACAATCACATTTTAACAGAGGTCATTTCCAGAGCCAAAGATTAATAGCTGTGCATGGAGGAGGCATAGTCCTGGGTCCCTGGCCTGGATGAGGTCTTATCAGCTCTTGTCTGCCTGGATTTTCTCTATAGCCCCATAGTGGAGCTGCTGGCAAACCCATGTTGTCCCCAGATGGAGTGGCTGCTCAGCAAATGTATTAGTCAGGGTTCTCTAGAATAATAGAACCTACAGGATTAAAGCACGAAACAATCCCATACCAGTTTGGATTCAAAGGGTTATTTATTTGAGGGGAAAAAACTTACAGAACACCGTCCTACATGACAGCCAGGAAAGGAGTCTAGTCGCTGGAGCAAGAAGGCAAGTGGAGGGCTGCCGCTGCTTTTTAGAGAGAAAGAGACCATGCCCCCAGTGGGCTGGTATCTCAGCGGCTATTGGCTGAAGGAGTGGAAGGAGCTCCCGCAGCACCTCCCCCTTTTGTTTAAGGAAGAGAGTTCTAAACCTACTACAAAATTATATACAATAAGAACAAATATCCTACTCTAACTAGCTTGAGTCTTGTATAATACATAACTTGGCCAAGTCATGAGAGGAAAGTAACTACATTTATCTAGTCTTCAACCCCATCAAAGATCCAAGAAGGGAAATAATGTTACCTGAGTAATTAGGAAGTGCAATCAAACAACTTCCAAAATATGCAACAAATCACAGAGACAACTGGCTACCTGGGCAATCACCCAAAGTCATGTTTGCAGTGTTGAAGCAACCAACTTTGGCTAAGGCCTAGAATAACTGACAGATTATTTTTAAAGGCAAGAAAATTTTTCAAAACCGTCTTACCCTGTCTTGGCAAATTTGACAGTTCTGCCTATCCATTTTTGGATATTATGTATTTTGTCAGTAGTTGAGGTTTAGGCAGTTCCTTGCCCAGAGGCCAGTTTTGCCAAGAAGAAGACAAGCCCCAAGTGGAGTGTCTTTGGTGCTCAACAATCTCTCGGGAATAGATCAGTGTTGCCAGGAGTGATTGTGTCTCACTACCACAGAACTCTAAGTTAGATTAAATGCCATTTTCTACAGCTCTTTGAAGAGGTTGAAGATTATCTATTTATACAGAATATAATCTCTATGTATCTAAAAAACCTGATTAGTCTAGCTATAAATATGACAAACACAGATGACTATTAATCTATAATTCTTAATACCTATCTAACTTAAAGACTAAGACAATAAACAACTGTGCAATAAATGAGGACAATGACCTCCAAATGTAAACAATGTACAAGTATACATTGCAATATGGTAAATATATATATCAATACATAAACAATATAAGTATCTTAATCAGAGGCAGAAATGTACACTACAATATGGTAAATATATATCAATACATAAAAAATGTTTTAAACAGAGATAGAAGCATGCATGCATACAATATTCAATATAATTTAACTTTGTATCTATATACAAGAATCTATGCCAATGTAATTATCTATAAACAATAACTCACAAATACCAATCTATTATCCCATCATCCAATTTTGGCCTTTTGATAGAACAGAAATCAGGTAGGCACGGTAGACAAAATGGAATGCTGGGAGAGAAAAGGCAGTGTTACAGACACCATGTTTCTCCTGCCTGAGACAGATGCTGGTTAGGAATCTTTCCCAGTAAGCCACGACCTCGTGGTGACATACAGATTATTAGAAATGGGTTAAACGAATATGTAAGAGTAAGCCAATAAGAGGTTAGAACTAATGGGCCAGGCAGTAATTTAATTAATACAGTTTCTGTGTCATTATTTTGGACGGGAGCTGGGCGGGACGGAACAAGGGGCCCACGCTCCTTCTACAACACAGGATGAATCTCTCTCTATGTATAGAAAGGGATTTATTAGAATGACTTATAGATTGTGTTCCAGCTAATCCAACAATGGCTGACTGTAAATGGAAAGTCCGAGAATCTAGTAGTTGCTCAGTCCATGAGGCTGGAAGTCTCAACTGATCTTCAGTAGATGCTGGGATTCCAGAGAAGTAGGCTCTAATGCTAGTGAGGGAATGGACCGCAAACAGGCAAAGAGCAAGACCTTCCTTCTTCCGTGTCCTTACAGTGAAGTTGACAGCTAAGAATAGCCATCACAGAAATATTGAATGCCTTCTCAGTCTGGCACACAGGTACCCGAGAGGGCTAGAATTTAAACCCAGGACTTGTTAATAATGCCTGACCTCAAGCTCCTGGGCACTCTTCCACCAGCTTTTATATGATGCATGCTCTTTCCTGACAAGAGCTATAGAGGCCAAGACACAGGCAGATGCCATTCCTCTTCCTACGGGGATGGTCATGAAAGCATATGACTGGAGTAGATTATGTCTGGTGAGCCAGGCATCACCTGGTGTGCTATGTTCTTGGGAATTCTTTCCAGAACTTTTAGAACTATGTGACATGACTGTAACCATTCATTGTGTGTGTGTGATGTGTCTGTATGTGTGCATGCATGAATGTGTGTGTTTGTGAGAGAGAGAAAGAGAGAGAGAGAGAAAGAGAGAGACAGAGACAAAGAGCAAGTTTTAGGATATGTTCTCCCTCTCTCCCTGGTCTGAGGCAATGTCTATTGTGTCCTTTCTGCTGCTGTGCTGTGCATTTCAGGCTAGTTAGCCTGCAGCCTTGTGCAGATTCCCCAGTCTCCACCTCCCGTCACACTGCAGCAGTCCTGGGGCTAGCCTGCAACCTTCTGCAGCTTCCCCAGTCTCCGCTTTCCTTTGCACTGCAGCAGTGCTGGGGCTAGCCTGCAACCTTCTGCAGCTTCCCCAGTCTCCGCTTCCCTTTGCACTGCAGCAGTGCTGGGGCTAGCCTGCAACCTTCTGCAGCTTCCCCAGTCTCTGCTTCCCTTTGCACTGCAGCAGTGCTGGGGCTAGCCTGTAACCTTCTGCAGCTTCCCCAGTCTCTGCTTCCCTTTGCACTGCAGCAGTGCTGGGGCTAGCCTGCAACCTTCTGCAGCTTCCCCAGTCTCTGCCTCCCGTCACACTGCAGCAGTGCTGGGATTACAGATTCATGCCACTTTTTGCAACATTCATGACTTTTTACCTGGGTTCCAGGCATCAAATTCAGACCAGCAAGCTTGTGTGTGCTCAGCAAGTGCTTTCGCCCATTGGGCCATCCTGATTCTCCTCTCACATCTGTACTGTGGTCACCACAGGTCATATCCAAAACATTTTTTATCATCTCAATTGAAGCTCTTGTCATTAAACAGATTCTCCCTTCTCCCCATCTCCAAGTGACCCCCAGACTACTTTCTGTCTATATGAGTTTGCCTGTTTCAGACACTTTTTTAGATATAAAAGGCAAAATAATACAATATTACTCACTTTAAACACTTAGCATGTGTTCATCCATTTGGCAGCAGGTAGCCTTAATTGCTATGCATTATGTTAAAACAATTTAACAATTAAGAACAAAAAATGAACTTAATCATTAAGGGCAAAAATGATAAAAAATATTGCATACTTTTTGCCACTGGCTAACAAAGGTCTAACTAAATAATTGAATGTTGTTTAACTATATGTATGCAACTACAAATATATATGTATATGAATATATCTACATGCTTATATGTATATAATATATATAATTATATATTTAAAAGAATGTAGCAAGAATTCCTCTGGAAATATTCCATAAGAACAACAAAGACAAACTTATCTAGTGTCAACTTTGGGGCTGAAGAGATGGCTCAGTAGTTAAGAGACTGACTTCTCTTTCAGAGGACTCAGGTTCAATCCTATATTGACTCAAAACTGTCTATAACTCCAGTTCCAGGGAGTCAGACTCCCTCTTCTGGACCCAGCAGGTACTATACACATGCCACACAGGCAAAACAAACGAACAGCAACAACAAAAAACATCAACTTTGGGGGCTGGAGAGATGGCTCAGCGGTTAAGAGCATTGCCTGCTCTTCCAAAGGTCCTGAGTTCAATTCCCAGAAACCACATGGTGGCTCACAATCATCTATAATGAGATCTGGCGCCCTTTTCTGGCCTACAGGCATACACACAGACAGAATATTGTATACATAATAAATATTTAAAAAATACATCAACTTTGTCATAAAGACAGTTATAGTTAAAGCCATTAACTGGGGTCTGGGTTGACCAGTTGTAATAAGCATGTCTTAGACAGGAGTGAGTGACTTGCGTGTGAAGTCCGTGTCTCTCTGCTTTTGTCCCTAGGTGGCATGGAGAACATACAAAGGCACACTTTCGCTCTGGCACAGTACACCCACTCTGCCCTGTCTTCTCTCTGCTATCCCAATGGAGCCCCTGTGGTGCGAATTTACGGTGATTCCGAGTTCAGCAGCCCTGATGTGCAGGGTCCAATCATCAATTTTAATGTGTTGGATGATGGTGGGGGCATCATTGGCTACTCCCAGGTAGGATTTTGAGTCATCCTCTTTTTGAGGGAGGGTCTCACTCTAGCCCAGGCTGACCTTTCTCTCACAGCAATCCTCCTGTGTTTACCTCCCAAGTGCTGAAATTACAGGTGTTAACCATTATACCTGACTCAAGTCGTGAGGTCCAGCTCTTTCTATATTCTTCATCTTTATCCTATTATACCAGAAATGTTCTTATCTAAACTGTCTTACTCTTGACATTTCCTTAAATGTCCCCAGGAGCGGTGAGGAAGCCCAGGCTCTGAGGGAGAACCTCACTCAAATACACTTGTTCATCTGTTTATTTATACACAGAGTCTCATGTAGGCAAGGTTGGTGGAGAACTCACTAGATAGCCATGGATGACCTTGAACTCTTGATCTTCCTGCCTCTGCATCCTGAGTGCGGACATTAGAGGTGCCCATCATACTCAGCTCAGAGGCTTTACAGCTCTCATCAATACGCGATTCTACTCAAGCGTGGCTGTGTATGTCTTTAGCCTCCTTTACTTGGGTAGAGAGAAAGGGCAGGGAGCAGATGACAACTTGCCTGAATGGGAAGGCACCTGAAACAGATAGAAAAGCAGTGTGGGCAGAATGCCACAGCTGAGGTCACTACATGTAGCCCAGCAATACATCAGACCACACCATAGCATCATTGTTGCCATGAGGTGAAGCCCAGAATATCCCTTCCTTATCTGTCTGCCTGTCTGTCTGCCTATCTATCTATCTATCTATCTATCTATCTATCTATCTATCTATCTATCTATCTACCACCCACCCAGCTTCAAAGAAGCCCTAATTTCTGCCTTAGTCTATGCATGCAATGACTTCAAAGGATTTGAGGACTAGTTAAGAGCAGTTTCTGTGTTGCACCGTTTGCATGATTTTGTTTTTTCCAATGGAGAAAGGGGAAACTGCTTTACAGGTTGGGAAGGGCTGGAGTCGGAACAGACTCAGCAATCATTCTTCCCGAAGCCCTAGAACACATGCAGTTTCCTTACACGACAAGCAAGTTCTCTTTCCTAGCTATGCACTGTGGCAGGATGCTCCTCTGGAGGCTGAGGTGGGAGAATTCTTCGAGCCCGGTTTAGGGCCAGTGAGCACACACCCCATAGTCTCCAGGGGGCAGCAGAGAGTGTCATGACACCTGGACTAAGCAGCAAGCCTGACTGAACCTAAAGTTGGAGAAATTAGAAAATGGACATAGATGTCATAAAGCATCCACGTGATACTCGCGACACAGGCTGTGAGCCAAGCTGGTGCTGCCCAGAACAGCGCCTCACTGGGGCCTGCTCCGTGATCAGACCCTGTGGTGGCCGATGTGAAGGATCAGGCAATGGCCCCAGCCCCACTCACTGTTATTCCTCTGAGGCTCCCTGGGAATACACAGGCTCCTCACTTAGACTTTGGTCTGGATCTGATATTTTCTCAAGAACACTTCTGTAATTCAATTTCTAGGACACTTTATAGAAAGTTGACTAAACCCGTAGATCCTGACATTGGTTGTTTCTCTTGCCACAGTGATAGAAACCTGGTAAAGCCATTTCAGGGAAGGGGTGATTTTCACTCACAGATGAAGTGACATGGTCCATCATTGGGACAAGGGTACGGTGGCAGGGGGATGTAACTGGGCACCCTACCTCCTCACTGCAGAGGAAGGAAGGGCTAAAATATAACTCCAAAGGCCCACAAATTAGCAGTTTACTTCTTCTAGTAAGACCCCACCAACCCAGGGTCCCACAACTTCCCAAAACATCATCAATATCTGGGGATCAAGTGTTTAAGCATGTGAGGCCCTGGGGGTATTTTTTATATCTGCAACATAACTATGAATTTTAGAGCGAGGACCAGACTCAGATTGCCTACTATCCTTTGTTAAGAAAGAGAGGTTCAATGCTGTTCCAGAATTCTGTTCCAGACAATCACAGCGAAACTAGACACTTCTGACATTGATTCCATGTTCCCTTTATCCCCAGGTAGATAAAATGGCCAGCCTGTACAACATCCACCTGAGGACTGGCTGCTTCTGTAACTTGGGCGCCTGCCAGAGGCACCTGGGGCTAAGTGACGAGATGGTTAAGAAACATTTTCAGGTCAGTACAAGACCCTGTCGCCCACACAGACTGCAGTCGGTAAGGTCATTGGGGCTGGTGGAGGCGGCTGCTTCAGGCTCATCTTGCCAGGCCCATTCTGTGGGTGACCAAAGAGGAAGGGGGCTGATAAAATAGAAAGCACTTGAATTTATTAGCTCTATGGCAGTATTTTCTGATGAATTTTTCACTTTGAGAGTAATTTATAAAATTATTCTATTTGTGTGTGTGAGTATGTATGTGTGTTCCTATGTCTACAGAGTAGGAATGATTTCTCAGGCACCCAGCAATTCTGCCTTCCTGGGTTTATTTTAAAATAAATAAAATTTATTTTTGTACTGTTTTCCCAATTTATCCATGAAGCATGAGTTTCCCCGGCTAACTGACTTATCTGGCTGATTCCAGGCTGGCCATGTCTGTGGAGATGATGTTGACATCATAGATGGACGGCCCACGGGCTCTGTGAGGATTTCCTTTGGATACATGTCCACACTAGAAGACGCCCAGGCCTTTCTCAGGTTCATCACAGCTCTCTGCCTTCGCTCACCTTGTGACCAGTCTGTTCCTCAAGCTAGCACCAGTGATGCTGGAGCCTTATCCTCAGAGAGTGACTGTCACTCACCTCCGGAAGGTGCCTGCACAGACCCTACAGTTTGTAATGACTCCTGCCCTGCTTCAAATACCGTGGACCTGGACCTGTCTCTGAGCAAAGCCAGCAGCATCCAGCAGACCCTTCCAGAGAAAGCTGCAGGTATCCTGAATGGGGACCTTGGGCCCCACGTTGTCACCAACATTTACCTCTACCCCATCAAATCCTGCGCCGCATTTGAGGTAAGGGCTTCACAGAAATGGCTGCCTTGTTCCTTTCCCTGAGCACCATTACCTCCCTGCCCCCACTTTTGGGAGGCTGTGTACAGCACTTTTTTCCTCCCTTTTTGACAAGAAGTGAAAGAGCAATGTAGCAAGTGAAGAAAAGCAGGCAAAACTCAAGACAGAATGTTGTCCTTGGAAGAGCCATTTTCCTCCTGAGTGTCTTGATAGGGTTGAATTCTTAAATCTGACACTGCTTACAGGGACCTCCAGAGGACCCTGTTTTGTTTGCATATGGGTTCATATGTGTACAGAAGTGTGTGTATGCATGCATGTGGAGGCTAGAGAACGATGTTAGCTGCCATTTCTTGGGTGCCTTCACCTTGATTTTGGAGACTGAACCATTCACTGGCCTGGATCTCTCTTTGTAGGCTTAATGAGTGATCAGCTGGACTCAGTCATTTTCCTGTCTCTGCTTTCCCAGTACTGGGGTTACAAGTACATGCCACCCCTCCTAAGTTCTTACCCAATGTTTTCCTGGGGACCTGACTCAGTTTGCTTGCATAGCAAACACTTCACCAGCTGAGCCACCTTTCCAGTCGAGGCCTAATTGCTTGGGACTGTAGCTGGGTGGATGTATGGGCTCTTTGCTGAAGCAGGTGCCTTGTTTCATTTGACCCATAAAATGGTTACGTGAGAAGCATAGTAACAATATCCCTAGGTCATCATCATGGAGCCTGAGAGGACCAAGGTTAAACACCTTGTCTAGGCCACCTGCAAGAATTGGTATTTGGGTCTTCTGATCCAGGCTCATACTCTCCTGTGATTCCTCTGCCCACCCTGTGGAAATAAACTGCAGTGGGTCATTGTGACCCACAAATTTTATATCGATGGAGTCAACCAATGATGACCCCCAAATATTAGAAAAAACTGCAGTTGTAACGCTACTCCCTAAGCAACATGACAGCTATTCACGGAGCACTTGCATCATGTCGGATAATGTACAGGTTATATGCAACCTTATGGTTTAAAAAGAATGATTTGAGCCTCCATAGGCTGGGGTATTTTTAGGGGATCCTGGAAGTAATCTTTTGCAGATATTGAATTACTTCACACCCCCACAAACATGTTGTTGTGGCAATCCTTGCATTGGGGGACAGGTGGCATGACTTGGCTGGCAGCCAACCTTAGTTACCTAAAAGATGATCTTCCTTGTTGTGGCCAACTTGAGGCTGCAAAGATCCAAGACTCCTGATTAGTCTCTGGGATGGCACAGTCTCTGGGATGGCACCGTCTCTGGGATGACACAGTCTCTGGGGCACAGTCTCTGGGATGACACAGTCTCTAGGATGGCACAGTCTCTGGGATAACACAGTCTCTGGGATGGCACAGTCTCTGGGGTGGCACAGTCTCTGGGATGGCACAGTCTCTGGGATGGCACAGTCTCTGGGGTGGCACAGTCTCTGGGGTGGCACAGTCTCAGGGGTGGCACAGTCTCTGGGGTGGCACAGTCTCTGGGGTGGCAGTCTCTGGGGTGGCACAGTCTCTGGGGTGGCACAGTCTCTGGGGTGGCACAGTCTCTGGGGTGGCACAGTCTCTGGGGTGGCACAGTCTCTGGGATGGCACAGTCTCTGGGGTGGCACAGTCTCTGGGATGGCACAGTCTCTGGGATGACACAGTCTCTGGGGGCACAGTCTCTGGGATGACACGGTCTCTGGGATGGCACAGTCTCTGGGATGGCACAGTCTCTGGGACAAGTCTCCTGGTGGTTCTATGGGAGACTGGATGTATAAAATGTCTCTCACAGGTTCATGTGTCTGAGCACTTTGTCCCCACTGGTGGTACTGTTTTAGGACGCTGTAGGATCTTTAGGAGGTAGATTCAAGCTGGAGGAAGTGGTTCTTGAGATCCACAGCCTAACTCGCTTCTGTCCCTTCATGGCCTCCTGGTCTGTGGAGATGTGAGCAAACAGTCTCAGACTTGTGTCTCCATAGGCTCAAGCTGTCCCCACCATGATGGGTTGTACCCACAAACCCTGAGCCCAGACAAACTATTTCTCCTTTAAGCTGCTTCCTGCTTTCCCTTTTGATTTTACAGATGGTTGTGTCCACAGGTCAAGCACAGGATTCTGGGGGCTCAGTAAGGGCTGATTTTTTTCCCCTTCAATCCATTTTCTAAGGAGTCTCAATCCTTTTGGTTGTAATTGGTGTTGGGATATAAGACCTGGGCATATGGATGTGCTTTGTGTTTAAATTCTGTACAAATATGAACAATGCAGGTTTGATGGTTTATTTTTATTACCGGCTTGATGTGAACCAGATTTACCTGAGGAGAGGAAATATTAGTGAGGAATTATCTAGATGTGGAGTGTTTCCTTGATTGATAATTGAGGTGGGAAAATCTACTCTGAATATGGGCAGAACCGTTTTCTGGGCTGGCCCTGAACTGTGTAAGAGGAAAAGCTATTTGAGCATAAGCAGGAGACAAAAGCAGCACGGGTGCATTTGTTTCTCTCTTCTCTGACTGGATGTGACGTAACCTCCTCAAGCCCCTGCTTCTGGGATGTCCCAGCAATGATGAGCTGTGACATGGAATCATAAGCCAAATAAAACCTTTCCTCCCTAAAGTTGCTTTTGGATAGGGTATTTGTCATAGCAATTGAGATGAGGACAGCAAGAAAACTTACACATTTGAAGCCAGTTCAGTGCTCTTTTCGGTATAGTCACATGTCTGCAGCGTTGAGAGACACCCGCAGTGGAAGGCTATACTGCGGACGCCTATGGGGAGGGATGCTAGCCTCGGGGTTAGAAGAGCATTGCTACTGTAGACCCTGCACTCTGCATGCCTTGCCTGGTCAGTGGAGAAGGATGGAGATGGACAGGAAGGTCCACAGTATCTCCTTTGCAGGACTCTCTCTGTTGTGCATTTCCCTCCTTTCATCCTCCAAGAGCGTGCGTTGAAGTCATGAAGGTCATCTGTATTTGTGTAATGATGTGAATGGTTTTGAGGAGCCCTGACCTAAATCCCCTACTTCTGCTTAGGTGACCAAGTGGCCTGTAGGGAGCAAAGGGCTGCTGTATGACCGGAACTGGATGGTTGTGAATCACAATGGCATTTGCCTGAGTCAGAAGCAGGAGCCACGGCTCTGCCTGATCCAGCCCTTCATCAACCTGCAGCAGAGGATCATGGTCATCAAAGCCGAAGGTATGAAAAGGGTTCCTCTCCACAGGATGACTAGGGACAAGTTTCATTCTCAGGTTAAAAATCAAACCAAACTAAAAGGCTCCATGTCTCTCTTCTACCAAATGTTAGCATCATTTTCAAGTAAATGAAATGACGTCCAGGAAAGACAACAAAAGCTTGTGCTCTTCTTGTTTTGAGAAGTTTGTCAGAGGTAAGGGGATATAAACCTGGGATCTTAGGGCTCTCGACACTTGCATTTCTTTTTTTTACCCATCAGGCTTTGCATTTTAGGCTTTGGTGCTTTCCTCTTGTTTTTTTTCGTGAGCCATCCACACACAGAAGAGGTGCAGTCACTTTCTGTAATGATGGGAGGGTTCAGCATCTACACTGTAGAGTCTGGCAACCGCTGGCCATATGTGGCCACTGAATCCTCAAAATGTGGTCAGAAGACAACAGAACTGAATTTCAAAATGTATTATTATTTTTTTTTGTTTTGTGAGACAGGCTTTCTCTGTAGCTTTGGGGTCTGTCCTGGAACCAGCTCTTGTAGACCAGGTTGGCCTCGAACTCACAGAGATCTGCCTGCCTCTGCCTCCCGAGTGCTGGGATTAAAGGCATGTGCCCCCACCACCCGGCTCAAAATGTATTAAGTTTTAATTCATCTAAATAGCTACACATGACTTATGGCTACAGTGTTTGCCACCATAGAGGTAGAAAATAGTATTTATCACAAAACTCTGCCATTCAATTTTAACAAATTTAACATTTGGTTTAATTTCTTAAGATTCTCTCTTTCCTATATTTCTTTTTTTCCTTTTAAAAATTACAGTATGTGAGTGTGGCTGCCCATGTGCTATGGCATGTATGTGAACATCACAGAACCACTTTTAGAGAGTCAATTCTCTCTTTCTACTTTGTTTTTGAGACAAGGTCTCTCTGGTTTCTGCTGTTGTGCTGGGTACCCCAGGCTAGCTGGTCCTTGAGGTTCTGATTCTCCTGTCTGCTATTCCCATCTCATTGTAAGTGTGCTGAGATTATACATGCAGGCCACCTATCTGGCCTTTTATGCGCTTTCGGGATCAGATTCAGGCCATCAGAGTTGGGTATTAGGCACTTTTACGCACTGAGCCAATGGTAATGATAAAAAACATTAATATATGTATACATACACATATATGTATATTATACACATATGTATATAATATATATCTGTATATACACACACACATATATGTATATTTCTCTATCCCTCTCCTGCATCTTACCCTTCCCCGCTTATAGAATATCATGACTTTCCACTCAACTGTGGCTGAACTTTCATGATGTTCTACATCTATGTCTTCATGACTTTGTTTCTTGCCTTTTTTTTTTCTGATTCTGTGTTGAGTTTTCCATAAGCCAATAGGTCACTATTTTAGAGTTTCAAAGCAAATACTGATATTGACCTTCTGTTCTACTGTATGAATTTTAGTACATATGCATTTTTGGGCAACCACCCCACAGCACAAGTACAGAAGAGCCCATCATCCCAGAGTAAGTCCATGGTTCTACCCCTGTGTAGTTTCTCTTTACCCAGCCTTAGTGGCTGATGAACAAAGAGACTGTGGAGTCAAGGGCATCATGTAGCATGTGAACTTTAGAAACAGTTTCTTTCACTCAGCAAGACAGTTTTGAGATCTACCTAAGTCCTACATGTAACACAGCATGGAACCACATGTCACTGAGCAGTGTCTCCGAGCATGGATGTAATACAGTGTGTTTGTGCATCGTTTATTGAAGGATATTTGAGTTGGTGCTGATTTGGAGGCAATTTTAAATTTTAATATTTATTTATTAATTTAGGATTTTTGAATAGAAGAATGACACTTTAAAAAACAAATCTCGCCAGATGGTGGTTGCTCACGCCTTTAATCCCAACACTCAGAAGGCAGAAGCAGGTGGATCTCTGTGAGTTCGAGGCCAGCCTGGTCTCAGGAGTTCTAGAACAACAAGGGCTACACAGAGAAACCCTGTCTGGAACTCCCCTGACCCCCTTCCAAACTCAAAATCCAAGAAAATCAAAACCAAAACAAAATAACTAAAAACAAGTCCCTCTTGCTTGAGCCTCATGTTTCCCATGTCTTCCCAGTCTCTCCAGATACATCTTGGCTTCTCTAAGACATAATATACCAGTAGCCTGACCAGCTCTGCAGCTACCAATGGACTAAAAAGCCCAGGAGGCCATGGCTGGCCTCAGAGGGTCCTCTCTGCTTTTCCTATAGCTGAAGCTTCCCTGTCCCACTGAGGCACCTTGGTAGCATGGGGTAAACAATAGTGAGCCCTGTTGGGAGGGGCCCCCTTACCTTCTCTTCTCAAGGGAACAATGCTTTTGTTCTTGTGCTGTTCTGTCCCCCCCTACCCCGACTCAGACTCAGAGGTGCAGCTCTTCTCCACATAAGCGGTCTTGGAGGACACTTGACACAAACATGCTTGGGTCTCATCATCTGTTAATGTGACATATTATTTTAGTAGATTAGCTTGTCCTGAATTATTCTTGATGTCTTGAGAAGAAAGCGCTATGTGGCAATATGTTTTAATGCTTTGCTACGTTTGACTAGATAGTATCATGTTGGCCTTTTTTTTTTTTAAATTAGTGATGTTGAAACCTGTTTTTCTTATACACTTCTTATTCAAATTCTTGTACCCAGGATATGCTACTATTTAACCTATTACACATGTATGTTAGTCCTGTATATGTGTGGTGGATATAACAATTAAACATTGGATTTCCTTTCCGTTCCCACAAATGCAGCTTTCTAAAGCAATAATGATTGTTGATGCTTGAATCTAGTCTGATTCTGGAAATGTATACTCTCTGCCAGTATCTTTACAGTATCATCCTGCCTATTTCTCCCATTTTAGTACTAACCAGACCTGACCCTGCTGAGCTTCTGAGACTAGATGAGACCAGATGCATTTGGGGCAGCATGGCCATATATTGGCTGTCTGTTTCTAAATGACTTAGGGTAGCTTAGAGAACAATGACCTCAGAAGGTGGAGACTCATAGGGCAGAGAAATCTATTAGAGCAGTTTGTAGAGGTTCTGGGGACTGTGGGTGTGATGGTCCGGTGTTGATGTTCCACTAGGAAGTTCCTTGAAGCATGCACTATGGTGCTGATAGTGAGGAAGAAAATCTGTGGTGTCTGTTTCTAAGAGCCAGATATTTCCCTCACCTAGCCAAAGCCCAGAGTCATTAAAATGGATGTGTTTCCTCACCTAACCAAAGCCCAGAGTCATTAAAATGGATGTGTTTCCTCATCTAACCAAAGCCCAGAGTCATTAAAATGGATGTGTTTCCTCACCTAACCAAAGCCCAGAGTCATTAAAATGGATGTTTCCTCACCTAACCAAAGCCCAGTGCCATTAAAATGGATGTTTCCTCATCTAACCAAAGCCCAGAGCCATTAAAAGTAATGTGTCTCCTAACAATGAGCATTCACTTGCACAGCCATTCATTCGGTGTGGTGCTGAATTTGCTTCTACCTTCTGTTCATTAGGGATGGAGCCTATAGAGGTGCCGCTGGAGGAAGACAATGAACGAGCACAGATTTGCCAGAGCAGAGTGTGTGCAGACAGGTGAGCTCTGGAGCAGGTAACTCGCATGGCTCCATGGACACATCCTTAGACAATGGATCTCCCATCCTGTCTGCCTCATGCTCCCCCCCAACCATACTGCTTCTTTGTTATCCTTTACACCCAACCAGCAGGCTCCATTTCAAGTCTGTATTTGCTGTTCTCTCTGCCTGTGATGCTCTTCCCTACTTGTGACTCCTAAGGAGTATTTCCTGCCCAACAGGAAAGTTTGGGCTCTAGAGCGTCTGCATCCCTTGTGACCTAAATACGACCTACACCTAAGAACAGGGAATAGCAAACTTCCCAATCATGAAAAACCTGTCTAATAGGTGGGTGGTGGTGGTGGTGCACATCTTTAATCCCAGCACTTGGAAGGCAGAGGCAGACAGATCTCTGTGAATTCGAGACCAAACTGGTCTACAGAGTGAGTTCCAGGACAGCCAGGACTATACAGAGAAACCCTGTCTCAAAAGACCTAAAAAAAAAAAAAGAAAGAAAGAAAAAGAGAAACCTGTTTAAGCTAATATCAACCAACCTCATTCAATAAAATATGCAACTATAGGCAGTTCACTAGAGACTTATGTGTACTAGGCAGGAGCTGGGGAGATAGCTAGGTCAATAAAGTGCTGGTCACTCTATCATGAGGATCAAGCTAGGTGTAATGGAACCTTTGTAATCCCAGCACAGGAAGGAGGAGGCAGGTGACTCCTGGCTTTTGCTGGCCAGCCCACCTAGCCAAATTGATGAGTCCCAGGTTCCAGGAGAGACTCTTACAAAAACTGTGGGCTGGAGGAGGGCTCAGTGGTTAAGAACATGTGCTGCTCTTCAGAGGACCTGGCTTTGGCTTTCAGCACCCGCATGATAGTTTACAACCATCTATAACTCCAGCCCCAGGGATCTGACATCCTCTTCTGAGGTCAGCAGACACAAGACATATAGGTGATGTATACATGCACACAGGCTCAGGTTCATAAAATAAAAGTAAATAATTTTTTTTTTTTAGTTTTTCAAGGCAGGGTTTCTCTGTAGCTTTGGAGCCTGTCCTGGAACTTGCTCTATAGACCAGGCTGGCCTCGAACTCACAGAGATTCATTTGTCTCTGCCTCCCAAGTGTTGGAATTAAAGGCATGTGCTACCACTGCCCGAAAATAAATAAATCTTAAAAAGAGACATATAGTTAACCAATTGAAGTTTTTAAGGAAATGAAGGTGGATGGCTCCAGAGGAAAGATACCCAAGTTTGACCTTTGGCGTCCACACAGACACACATATGCTCATGTACTTGCACACATATGTGCACCCCCAGAGGAAAGCATGCATACCTACCCACCCATCCCCCACCCCATAACTTCTAGACTATGAATTATCTATTAATTATTGCAAACTTTCTGATGGAAAGAAATACAGATAGCAAATGTGTTTCCCCAAGTAATGATGGGATTTGCTAAAGGTCCATCCAAAGTGAGCTCAGGTGACTGTGTCAGTCACTTTTTCAGGGCTGTGACCAAACTGTCGGGAAGAGCTACAGGGTGGAGCAGGGTTTATTTTGGCTCTCGGTTTGAAGTTTTGGTCCCTTCTGATTGGGAAGGAATGGTGTCAGAAATGGCTGCAGGCAGTGGCAGCCAGAGTTCAAGGGTGCTCAGTCAGAACTTGACAGGGGGAAAGCGGAGAAAAGAGTGTAGCTGTGGTGGTGGTTTTCTCCTATCTGCCTGTTACAGGTAGGGACACCAGCCCTTGGGGTTGGTACAGTCAGGAAGTGTCTTCCTTCCCTCAGTTAATCTCTGCGGAAGCTCCCTCATGGAAACGCCCTCACAGGCATGCCTAACGCGGCAACTCACTAATGTCCCAGTGTTTTTATCCCAATCAATATGCCAGCCAGCCTTAGCCACAGAGCATGACAGGCAAGGCTCCCTCTAGGACTTGGAGTACTACACCACTGTGAAAGAAGAGAAAGGTGCTAATGCGGTGTTGATGGCCAATTGCATGTCTCTCTCTTGGCAGCTGAAGTGTTGAGCACAAGCTACGTCTTCTTGCTGGTAGTGTTCATCCTGTTTAAGCAGTTTTGACAATTTGAATATTCATCCCAGTATGTTCATCAGGACAATGAATCTCAGGCAGACATTTTTCCCCACATTGCCATACACCAACCTTCTGACAGGAAGAACTATTATTTACATAGGGATATGTGCAATTATTTTCATTATTTGTGTGGTGTGTGCATGTGTGTGTGTGTGTATGTGTATGTGTGTGTATGTGCCATGGCATGAGGCCAGAGGAAACTTGTAGGAGTTGGTTTTCTTCCTCTACCATGTAGGTTTTGGGGATCGACTCAGGCCATCAGGATTGGTAGTGAGTGCCTTAGCCCACTGAGCAGTCTTGCCTGTCTAGAATATGTGCAGTTTTGTTTTTTTTTTTTAAAACTGGGTCATCAATTTCACTTGGCTGCAGCTGAGATGAACACAGTGTTCTGGTTAATAATGCTTTTCAGACATCTGGAGGTTGGAGGCACTTAGGCTCAGAGAGCCATCATGATGACTGTGATTTTGGTGTGGTCTCTGAAAGCACAGGGTTGGCGGGGTTGGGGGCAAGTGCTACAAACTGGTTTCTTGGTCCCTGGACTTCCTGAAAAAAGCACCAGCTATTTTCTTCCATGAAATTTAAGTTTTTAACAGTATCTGCTTTGTAACCCTAAGATACTGTGATCCCAAGGTAAGATGTGGCCTTAAATCTTTGTGATATACATTTTTAAAGACTCTAGACTAGTCTAGAGTTTTGTTTTATTTCATGTGCATGAGTGGTTTCCATGTGCACAATGTGCATTCCTGGTGCCCTTGGAAGTCAGAAGAGGGCACCAGAGCCACTAAGCTGAAGCTATAGACAGTTGTGAGGTGTCTTGTGAGCTCTGGGAGCTGAACTCAATTTCTCTGAAAGAGCAGCAAGTGCACCTAACAATTGAGCTACTTCTTCAGCTCCGGATTCCACAATTTAGAACACCAGATCAGCAGGTTTACTTACACATCAGTACCTTATGCGCACAGCATTGAAGGTTGTGAATGAAACACATCAGCCCTTGTGATCTGAGTGTGAGAGAAACTGTTCCATCAGGCCTGTTGTAAAAATCAGGACATGATTCTGGGCGGAAGACCTTATTATGGCAAAATATCACTCCGGAAATCTCAAACCTTGAGCTTTGTGCTCCCAGGGTCAGTATTTAACACAAAGAAGATCTTCAGGAGTGCTTGCAAAGCTTGGGTCAGCTCTGAAAGCCTCCCATGAGTCCCACCTCACAGATCGTCTTGGGCCTGGGAGATAGCCTGGTAGCTTTCCAAGATGTTTGCTGCTTCAGGCTGTCTGCTAGTAGGAACTTTGTAATGTTTTATTTTGTGTTCTTATTTTAATTTGACTGTTTTCTGTTTGAATAATCATTTAAAGAATTGCTACAAAAATTCACTTTTTTTTCCAGAGTAAATACTTATGATTGTGGAGAAAATGTTTCAAGATGGCTGTCAAAGTTTTTTGACCGCCCATGTCATTTAATCAAGCAAAGTCCTAACTTCCAGCGAAATGCAAGGAAGACACCTGGAAAAGGTATTACATTGGGATGGGGTATTAAAGGGATGGAGCCCTAGTTATTCTGCATGGGTCACACTTAGCCCAGAAAGTGGATTTACTGGGCAATGGGCTCCTGACATCATCTTGTGGCGGCAGGACACACTGCGGAGTTGGAGGCTGGGAGTTTTGTGACTCCCTTGAGGCTTGGAGCACAGCTTCATTGCAGTCGGAGACACGGGAGCACAGCTGGCACTTGGGGAAGAAGCAGGTCTGAGTGCAACAAGGGTGGTGGGCACAGAGGAGAGGAGAGGCCTGTGGCCTGCACAATGTGGGCTCAGAGCCGGGTCGTGGCGCTTATGCCTGCTTCCAGGAGGCCACTCCCAGTGCAAAGCTCCCTGGGTCTAGCTGGCTTTCCACCAGTTTTGTGTTTGGAGACTTTAGGAAAAATAATTAAGTTTCATTATTCCCCGGAGTATTTTTACATTTTCACCTAAAGTTGTGAAGATAGCCTAAACAGTTGCAAAAGATAGTATCTGTAGAACATTTCATTTATTTTTTGTTTTATGTGCTTGCTTGTGTTGTATCATGTGTGTGCAGTACCCTTCGAGGCCAGAATTGGGGGGCAGATCCCCTGGAAATGGAATTGTAGACAGTTGTTGGCCACTGTGTGAGTTTTGGGCCTGCACCTGGGCTCTCTGGAAGAACAGCTAGTGCTCTTAACTGCCGAGCCATCTCTCCAGTCCTGCAGCACCTCTTACTTAGTGTTATTTTGAGTTGAAACTTGTACAGGAGTTTTTCCACCATGGCCATAGCTATTTTAGTACTGTGATAATCTTCTTAATGCCATAGCTATTTAAATGCCATGAGTTTTCAT
This sequence comes from Ondatra zibethicus, assembly GCA_004026605.1. Lineage (NCBI taxonomy): Eukaryota > Metazoa > Chordata > Mammalia > Rodentia > Cricetidae > Ondatra > Ondatra zibethicus. The sequence goes on along the minus strand of PVIU01001157.1, from coordinate 117,531 downwards.
TAAAATATGTGAGTATGTGAACATATCTGTATGTGTTTATATGTATGTATATGTATGTATGTAGTTCATATATATGTCTTTTTAATGTGTATATGGTATGTTTGTGCATGTGTCTGTGTTTGTGTGTATGTATGGTGTGTGTGCATGAGTATGTGTATGGTGTGTTGTAAATAGTGTGTGTGTATGTATGGTGTGTGTGTGCACACGTGCTTGTGTACCTTGCTTGAGGCAGAGTCTCTGGCTCACTGCTGCATGACGGACCTCAAGCTCCTAGGAATTCTTCTGGTCTTGCCTCCCATCTCACCTTAGGTGTGTAGGAATCACAATGCATACCACTGCATCTAGTATTGCATGGGTCCTGACAATATGAACTTCTGCTTTCATGCTTGCATGGCAAGCACTTTATTCATTGAGTCATCTCCCCAGAGACAGGGTTTCTCTGTGTATCCCTGGCTGTCCTGGAACTAGCTCCATAGACCAGGATGGCTTCAAACTCAAAGAGGTCCACCTGCCTCCCTGAGTGCTGGGATTAAAGGTGTGTGCCATCACACCCAGTTTTTGTTTTGTTTTCAAGAAAGAGTTTCTCTCTGTGTAGCCCTGGCTAGCCTAGGACTAGCTCTGTAGATCAGGCTAGCCTTGAATTCAGGGATTTGCCTGCCTCTGTCCCCCAGATACTGGGATTAAAGGTGTACCACTATGCCTGGCATTTTAATTCTTTCCTTTTCCTTTTCAAACTTGGATTTAATTTCTTCTTCTTCAGTGGAATCTTGTCTTAGAGTTATTTTATACATAGAAATCTCTTATTGGCTACCTCACATCTCTATAAAACTAAAAAAGAAATATTAATAGAAGCATATACAAAGACTTTGAAGTTTGCTTAGACCATCTTGGTCTAAGGGTTAGGAAATTTCTAGATTAAGTTCTTATAATTCTAACAGTGTCAAGTCAATCAAAATATCATACATCTATAATATATTTTGAAAAATAATTAGTGAACATAAAGAACAAATCTTGGAACTCTGTTACTGGATAGCTGGGCTCTCGTTTGGGTCCCGCATTTGGGAGTGGCTGTCATTTACAGACAGACCTGGGGGTGCTCAGCACCACTCACTTCTGGGAAATCTCATCAAGCAAGAAGAGCTGGGATCTTGGTTAGCACCCTGCCACTCAGGCCTTTCTTCTGAGGTCAGTGACCGGAGCACAGGGCTCTAACATGAAATGCCTTTCATGTCTGTCACTGGACAGCTTAATTAGGTCCTGCAGTTCCACAGCCGGTAAAGGACTGGACTATACCTGACCTCTGGGAGGATCTTTTGCCCAGGCTGTGGAGCCTCCAGCCACGGCTCCAGGGTTTGAATGGGACTTTTGTCATGCTGGAGGTGGTCAGCCCCGGGGCAGTGTGCCTTTCCTCTGTGACAGGGGAGCGGGCCCTTTGTAGAGGATGACATGGCACCGTCCTTCTTAGGCAGACCAAGGAGTGGGACCACATACTCTGGAGACCACAGTCCCTGCTTGAAGGCCCAGCCAGCCCTTTTATCACCAACTTGGATAAAAGTAAAAGAATTTTAGTTTCTTTCAATAGTTTTTCTTCCTTTTTAGTAGCTTTGAATCTTCTGGTTATTTCTCCATAAGTACAATATGCAAACCTGCTGGTTGCTGAGTATCTGCTTCTATTTATTGCCGAAGACTACCTGTTTCTCTCTCTCTCTTTCTCATTAAGGCCTTTCTGGGGTTGGAGAGATGACTCAGTGGTTAGAAGTACTGGCAGCAGAGGGGTCAAGGACACCACAAGAAACCCCACAGAATCAACTAACTTGGGCTCATAGAGACAGAACCTGGCAACCAGGGAGCCTACATGGTCTGACATAGGCCCTCGGCATATATGTTATAGTTGTATAGTTTGGTCTTCTTGTGGGACTCCAAACAGTGGGAATGGGGTTGCTGTCTTTGACTCGTTTGCCTGCTTTTGGGACCCTTTTCTTCCTACCGGGTTACCTTGCCCAGCCTTAATATGAGGGGAGGTGCCTGGTCTTATTGCAACTTGATATGCCATGTTTGGTTGATATCCCTGGGAGGCCTGCTTTTTTTTTTTTTTGAGGGGAAACAGAGGAGGAGTGGATTGAGGTGGGGAATGTGGTTGGTTTGAAATATATAATGGAAGAATTTTTAAAAAGGCACTGGCTGCTCTTCCAGACGACTCAGGTTTGATTTCTTGCACTGACACGGTGGCTCACAACCATCTGCCACTCCAGTCTCAGGTGATCCATTGCCCTCTTCTGGCCTCCATGAATATGTAGGCAAATACCCATATGAATTAATACATACATGTGTGCGCGCAAGCACACACACACATACACGAATATAACTGATGGAAGTTGTAAGCCTGTATACATTGCAAGCCTCTCTGCTTTACCCAGGGCAGGCAGGCACTGTTGCTTCCAAGATTTGTCTCTGAATCTGAGTGTGGCGGCACATGCCTGTAACCTGGGGAGGTAGAGGCAGGAGGATTGGGAACTTGGGGCCAGCCTGACTGTGTAACAAAACCCTGCTGCAAAAATAAAACTCTTGGTCAGAATAAATTCACTTCAACATTTTATTATTATTTTCTCTGGATCATTTGAAGCAGAGACCTAGCATATTTTAGGATTACTAGCACTGGGATTACAAGCGGGTGCCACCGAGAGAGGCTTTTTACATGAGTGCCTGGCATTGACTTAGGTCCTCATGCATGAACCGCATGATTTCTTCTTTGGAGAGGTTTGAGCCATGCTTAGAACATTCTTGCTTTCCCAAGTGCTGATGTTTTCCCTTGTGGAAGGAATCTGCCTTTATAAACCACAGGCCTTGGGGATGCGAGGCACCAGCATTGCCTGGAAAGCGACCCTTCTTTCCCTGCTTCCCTTCCAGGGCAGTCTCCTGGCACTGCCGCCACCCTGTCCCTGGTGAACGAGGCGCAGTATCTGCTGGTGAACACATCGAGTGTTCTGGAGCTTCAGCAACAGCTAAATGCCAGGTTAGACCCTTTCCCCGGGGACAGGAGAGACATGTATAACTCTTTGCCCTTGGGGGGCCTGGTACCCACCTGGGAAAGAAAGATCTGGGAGTTGGTGAGTCCAGACCCTCCAGTTATAGGTGAGAAATGAGGCCCGGCGAAGTCAGCGAACACTTTGGGAAATTCTTGTTTGTCTGCCTTCTTTCCTCCCTTCTTCCCTCCCTCCCTTCGTCCTTCCCTCCCTTCTTCCCTCCCTCCCTTCTTCCCTCCCTCCCTTCGTCCCTCCCTCCCTTCTTCCCTCCCTCCCTTCTTCCCTCCCTCCCTTCGTCCCTCCCTCCCTTTTTCCCTTCCTCCTTTCCTTCCTTCTTTCATCCCTTCCTCTGTCCATCCATCTGTCCCTCTCTTTCTAAATTGTGTGTGTTTACACACATGTGTGAATATTAGTACGAGGGTATACATGCATTCAGTTGGGTGTGGAGGGTAGAGATCAATCTTAGGTTTCTTTCCAGTCACTCTCCACCTTGCTCACAGATTGATTAGGCCAGGGCAGCCAACTAGCAAGCCCCAGGGATCCCCCTGTCTCCTTTTCTCCAGCACTGGGATTACAAGTGGGTGCCGCCAAGCAAGACTTTCTACATGCGTCCTGGGGATCAACTCAGATGCACAGCATTTGACCATCGAAGCCATTTTCTCAGCCCCAGTTCCTGTTACTAATTCTGAGAGCTCTCATTTACTGCCCTTGCCAGTCAGCCTACCATTGCTGTAGCAAAGGTTTGAGACAATCAACTTGTCAAGAGAATGTGTGTCTTCTGGGGTGTCAGTCATGATTGGTGGCCCTGTGGCTTGGGGCCTATTGTGGCCCATCACAGCAGGAGGACATGGTGAGAGAATGGAGAAGAGCTGGGGACACCCACAGTTCCCTTTGAGGACATGTCTCCAGAGACCAGTTTGAGTCTCTTAAAGCGTCCACCATTTCTGGTGGTACAGTGGTGGAGATCCAGCTTCCACCGTGGGCCTTTGAGGATATTTAAAGTCAAGACTATAGCATCCTCCATGGCCTCTCTTGATACTCTCATGAAACATAGAGAACCCCCAGCTCTGGTTTTAATTATTCTATTTCTACACCTTGTTTTAATTTGTTACCAGCTCGACCTGATTTCATCGCCCATCCTCCTACTGCCCCTGTCTCTTAGGATTCCCGCCCTACTTCACACAGGAGTGATTGTAAAAGCATTTTGAGTGTGGCCACAAGCAGGTTTTGTTTGTAAGATACACCTTCAGACACAGTGCCACTGGCTGCTCACCCCTCACCCCCCCCATGCTCTCCTGCGGGCTCAGATACTTTTAGGACACCATCCCAACTCTTGGGATTTTTCCTTAAAGGGAACGCAGGCCCGGTAGCCAGGCAATTAATTAGGGAAAGTTATCCAGCTGTCTGTCAAGCCATGATGGGCACAGGCTTCTTATTCGTAGTCCTGAGCCAGGGGGGTAGGTGTGTACTCCTGGCACATCATGGGCCATGTGGTCTTGTGCACACATGTTCACACCTTGAACCCTACACGTATGGCTGAAAGGGGCCACGGAACTCTCCTTGACCTTCATTCAAGATTGGCTATTGAAGTTTCTAGTTTTTTAGAGAATACACAATAGGGTTTCTTGGCCATGGACCAAGTTTGTCTTCCTCAGGTGCAGAACTGTGACTTAGCTTTGGAGTTTCTGGTGTTCTGAATTTTCTCAGAACCAGGGCATATGCTTCCCACCAGCTGGATTAGAGCAAGGCTGGCCCCGAATGAGCCAGGCCTTGGTGTTTCCCAGTGTCTGTATGCAGATTGATCTGCCATTTGCATGGTAACACAATAGTTTTAAGATAAGAAACCTTCCCTCCCACAAAACCCAAAGGAGTTTGTACCAACTTGGAAAGTAAATCCAAACTGAAGGATTGTACAGTAGTCCTCTCCGGTGCTGGAGATACTCACAGCTTGCAGTGAAGCTAGGCTTAGATCTCACGGTCCCAGGCTCCATATGTGACCCCTGCCATTCAGAAGGATGTCACAATCCTTCCATGCCAACCCCACAGCCATTCTGCCATGCTCAGTGACTGTCTCCCGCCACATCCCAGTATATTCCAATTTAGAAATTCTAGGAATTTGTTGAAGTATACAAAGTGCAAAAAACCCTAAGCCCACAGCACAGAGAAGTTTACAGATGTGTGCACCTGAGTGACCCCCAGATCAGGTGGGGACCACACCCCATATATGAGCCAACCTGACTGAAGTCACCCTTATTTAGATTTTTTTTCACTGTAGACAGTCTTGCTCATCCTTTGATTTAACACAGTGTGTGCTCCTGTGTCGGGGAAGTCCTAAGAACTGTTTTCAAGTGTATTCCTCTGAATGGACTGGGTATATGGGAACCCAGAAGGTCAAAACAAAACTTTCAATCAGGAATGATATGAGTTGGGCCTGGTGGTACACGGCTCTAATCATGGTACTTGGGAGGCCGAGGCCTATTTGAGGCCAACCTGGGGAACAGAGGGAGATCCTGTCTCATTAAACAAAGAATCTTATCCTCTATGATGTTTTGTTTTTCTTCGTATGTTCTGGCCTGCGTGAGAGAGTGTGGTCTCTGTGCTAAGAAGATCTTTGTAGTCCAAATACCGACAGCTCTTGTCTGTCTATGTCTTGTCCCATGTTATAGAACTGGTGTTTTCTGGAGGCTCATTAACGTTTATTCTGTTCATCTGGTTTCTTCAGCTAAACTTATCTACCATTTGCTTCCTGTAGGCTTCTCCCTGGAGGTAGGACCATATCCTAGGGAAGGGCTGTGGATGTGTCTTGCTTTTACACTCATGAGAGAAGTTTTTTCTGACCATTCAGGCCTCAGGCATAGTCAGGGCTGGAGTGTGAAGTGTGTAGGATTGTTACAACAGTGTGGGCACCCGCCATCTCCCTCCACTTACCCTTCTTGGTCTGCTTTAACAGTGACGAGCATAGAAAAGAGAAGCCATTCTCAGTGAAAGATCTCATCTCCCGCTTCCGTGCCAACATCATTACCAAGGGAGCAAGGGCTTTTGAAGAAGAGGAATGGGATGAGGTTTCTGTTGGCTCCTTACATTTCCAGGTAAGTTTTAGGAGGTGGTTCTCCTTCCTCAAAGGCTGCAGTGACCGTTGATCTCAGCTCCAGAACTGGAAAGTGGCAGGCCCCCCTCTCTCCACTTATCTTCTGTGTACCATGTTTGGGCTGTTTTCTGTAGTTTTGTGTAGTCTGTCTTCTGGGAATGCTTGTGTCATGGAAACATGTCCTCTTTAATGATGCTTGACCTCCCTGTGCCGTAGAGCTTTTAGGGGGAGACCCAGAAGCCTAGTGACCCCTTAATGCTTTCTGTTGCTGTTGCCTGTCCCTTCCCTTCCTCCCTCCGTTATCCCTTTCCCTCCTCTCTCTCTTTATCACCCTCCTTTCCCCTCTTAGTCTACTTTTTCTCCCCTCTCCTTCCTTCTCCTTCTTCCTCCTCTTTCCTCCCCCCTTTCTCTCTATTCCCCCCTTCTCTCTTCCTCTCCCTTCTCCTCTCCCTCCTCACCCCTACTCCCTCCCTTTTCCCTTCTGGCTTCTGCCCTTAATGGGGAAGAGATTATATTTAGAGGCAGACTCACTGTCATCTGCTCTCAGTCCCCAAGCCTTTGCAGGAGTCTTAAATACATGAGCGATGGAAGGGAAACCGCATCCGACTGACAAACTAATGAGGTCTGTCTCTGAGCCTGCTCATCTCTCTGCCTCTAAGCTTGGCCTTCCCACCAGTCTCCTGCCTCAGGCCTTTGCCCTGTTGCCCCTTCTACCTGGTGTATTGCAACTGAACATTGGTTTAGAGGTCACTTCAGTAATATGATTCTCCTCAGCATGCTGCCTGCAACATCTCTGAGTGACCAGGGTGTAGATCATATCTGCTTTTTTCCCAGCTTGCTCTGGGACCTAGAGCATCCTGGCTGAGTCAGCACCCAGTGAGTAATTGTTGAGAAGTCAGACAGGAAAGATAAGGGCTAGCTGGAGGCTGTAGAGGATGGCTCACTGGTGGACAATGTGCTCAGCTCTTCAGTGGGTATGAATTGATCCTACTAATTGTAGGGGGTGTTACCGGACTGTCGCATGACTACCTTGTGTCCCCAGGCTTGTGCTTCAATGCAATACCAGTCCAACATCCAGAAAAACAGTAAAAAGATCTACATTGCCATCAGTGGATCTCAGATCTGGGGTGGGAAATACACAAAAGGCCTGGTGATCCTTCTTACCCTTGAACTCTGTAAGTTCTTACCGAGCAGTTACCAACTTGAAAGCCATTCTCTTTTCTTTCCTATAAGCCTGGTTCTGGCAGTATCTCTCCTGTCATTGTCCTGTCTGCTGGCCTCCTCTTCCATTCCTATTCTCCATCACTGAATCTCAGATGTTTTAGAAACATCTGCTCTGACTCAGCCTGCTGAGCACCAAGGGAGGCGCTAAATATACCCCGTGAGATATTTGGAGAGAGGGAGGGAGGACCAAAGGGAGGAAGGAGCGAGGGAAAAGTAAACTGTGCCAGCCTCACTATCAGAAGCCCACCTGACGACCAGCACCCATGTCTCCCCAGGGGCTTGGGGCCACACATAGAAAAGGCACGAAGAACCTTTGAGCAACATCTCAGCATGCTTTGCCTTCTATAGTTGACATTTCTAATGTGTGGAAACAAACTGAAATTAAACTATGCATGCTCTTTGGCCCAGTGATTTCATTCTGAAGAAAGCTATTGCATAGAAATGCTCGTGCACTGGCCGGGGAGGTAGCTCAGTGGTAGAGAACTTGCCTAGTGTGAGCAAAACCCCAGGTTCAGTCCTCAGTGGAGCAAAACCACTACTGTTAACAGCAACCCTGAGGCAAGTGTGCGAAGAGGCGTGGTCAGGTTACTTACTAAAGTATTATTATATCTTAAAAAATTAGGGAACATCCTAACTATGCTTATACAGAGCTATTAACAAGTTTAAACAAATTCTGCTACATCTATACAATGTAGTCAGTAAATAGAAAATAGGACAAGATACAGTTAATTCTGTGTCTTTCAAAAATAAACACTTAAGACAGGTCTGTGGATGGCAGTGGGTGCTCCAGCAGTTGCTGAGGGACTGGAGCGTCTCTTTGAGAAAGCAGCTTTTAACTGGATGCCAGTAAGTCATCACTACTTTAAACACGTTAGCTCAACCTCACTCAGAGAAACCTATCCTTAAAAATCCCAAACAGGGACCGGAGTGATAGCTTAAGTAGTGAAGAGCACCGACTGCCCTCGCAGAGGACCCAGGTTTGGTTCCCATCTAGAAAAAATGAATAAATCCAAGTAGGAGACTGGTATGCATTAAGATAATCACTAAAAATTATCAAGAACATACTGGCTGTTTTTCTTGTGACTGAATACCTGATAAGAAGCAGCTTGAGGGCGGAAAGGTTTATTTGGGCTCATGGCTTCAGGGTAGATACAGTCCTTCATGGAGAGAAGGCACGGGGGTGGGAATGGCTCTCAGACGTGGTGGCAACAGTGAGGCTGTTTGTTCATATCTGGGCCAATCAAGAAACAGTGAACAAATAGCTAGGGCCAGCTCTAGGCCCCAGCCCCAAGTGACCACTTCCTGAGAGCAGCTCCATCGTAAAGGGACCACAAAGTGCCAAAATAGCACCCAGGTGGGGGATTTTACATTCACAGCACAACAGAAGCTGAGTCCTTAGGAACTGATTCATGGCTTCAAAGAGTTAAGAACATCGACTCAGACAGGCCAAGCTTTCACCCTGAGAATTGTGAAGTGTGAGGAGGAGGAGGAAGAGTAAGGTCTTCATATACTGACATGGAAGGAGACCCCCTGTGTGCCGGGTGATGGAAGGAGACCCAGGTGGCCTCTCAGACGTCAGTGTGCTTCCCACAAAGGTGTAGAGGTAGGATTCGGTGTAGAGCTTAGTGAGGAAGATTTAATTTTGGCTCACAGCTTGAGGGTGAAGTCTGTCATGGTGAGAGAGACAGCAACAGGAGTGAGGTGGCCATGCTGAGTCCACCGGCAGGAAGTGGAGAGCGTGGATGCTGGTGATCAGCTGTGGTGTCTGTTCAGTCTGGGACCACAGCCCATGGGATGGTGGTGGCTACATTTAGAGTGGATCAGCACACACCCACTAGCCCAATCTAGAAAGTCCCTCACAGACGAGCCTGGAGGAGAGTCTCCGAGAGGAGCCTCGATCTTCCCAAGCTGCTGTCTGTTTACCACAGGGGAGATGGTGACTGTTGACTTTTCCCTTTTAACTCTGCACGTGCTTGTATTTGGCTTGTTTTTCAACAGGCATTTATGACAGTAAATGCTTTTTAAAGATACATATTAAAACAAAACTAAGGCTTTAAAGGGACCGTGTATGGATGCATATGTATTTATAAAAGAATATCTGGCAAATGTCCCTCCTGCCACCTGAGAAACTTTTCTGAGGATCTTTTCAACAAAAAATGATGAGGTGTTGACACAAAGTGTTGTGTGTGAGGAGAAACTGTCTGGACCTGGGTCTGGTTGGCTGCTGTTGGTCCCTGACATCCCTTCTGCCAGCTTGTGGGAGATGCTGTTTTCTAGGGTAGCTGAGAGCATCTCCATACGAGGTGAACTGGCCCCTGGTCTCAGGATTCTCATCCCCAGCCGTGAGTGCTTCCACGTGAGCATGAAGGTGTGCGGGAGGCCTGGGCTTGGCATCACTCTAGTAGTGTCTGGGCTCCTGCACACATCCAGCTAAGCGGCTGGATGAGGAAGCATTTTAATTGGTGTTGTAAGCACCTGCTGTTCTTTCCAGCACCCTCTGCCACTCACTGGGCCTGGGAACGTGGAGCTCCAAACCACACAGACACTATTTCCCAGCGGATGGATGCCCATCAGCTAGAGTGCAGAGGCCAGGGCTCAGCTGCATCAGTGAGTGCTTCTAACCTTGGTGAATAAGCAGAGGCACAAGCGGCCATGAGGAAACCCAGTCACTGACACAGTGATCCTAGCTGTTCAGGTAGCTAAGGCAAGAGGATCTCTTGAGTTCAGTTCATGTACTGAAATTCTGTCTTTTAAGAAAGCGCTTTTGCATCTTGCATGTTTAGTAAAAGAGCAATCTCATTACTGCTGAGATGTAAACTTGCTGTTAATATTGATGTCTTTCCTCTCTTGTTATGAAAGTGGTAAAGGCTATGGCCAATGACTGCTGAAGTTCTCTCATGCCATATGTCCTATGCCAAGCAGCTGGAGGGGATTTTATCTATTTTGTATTGGGTATGTAGGTGTGTGTATCTGTAGATACATAGAAAATACACATAGACTTTGTTTGCTTCTTCAATTACAGAATACGAGTATCCCCTCCATTTTATTTAAAGGCCTTTGTGATTTTTTTAAAAAAGAGTCTTATGTAGCTCAGGCAAGCATCAGACTTGCTGTGATGCTGAAGATGATCTTGAATTTCTGATCTTCTGCCTCCACCTTGAGTGCTGGGATTACAGGTGTGGATCGTCACACCTGTTTTATGCAGGGCTGGGGTTGGAGCCCAGGGCTTCATGTATGCGGGCAAGCACCTAACTCACAGAGCCACACCCCCAGCTCCTTGTAGATTAATTTTAATTCTTGTGGTAAGCATCACATAGATGTGTTATCTTCAGTACCATGTGATGTCTAAGATACAAGTTTTCCACACTGTCAGCATTATGTGCACAAGCCCTGCTTGTGATTTTGTGTTTGTACTTCTACTTCCTTTGTAGGTTAAATCTCTGTGTGGATAGTTGGTGCGCTGGGCCTGTCTCAGTGGTGGTTTCTGTTTGTCTTTGCAGTTCTGAGTGTTTTACATCCTCAGATTCCTCCCATCTGTGAGAACCATCAAGATCATCTTCTGCTCCTCTCTTTCTCTCCACTGTTCTTATGCAGCCTCCTTTCAGCCTGCAACCCCCAGATGGGCCAACCACTTCCCAGGAAAGAGGGGCCGCGTTTGTGCTCAGAGGTTGGTCATATGTTTGTGATTCCACATGCAAAGCGTGATGGCCTCATCGCATTTCCCTTCTCCTCTGCCAGGTTCTGGGTCCTTGTCACAGGTGTCAGATGATATGTATTGACCAGCAGACAGGGCAGCGGAACCAAGATGTTTTCCAGAAGCTTTCTGAGAGTCGGGGGAGAAAGGTAGGTATGCATGCCCAACATGGCAGCCCCATTTTGAGATCTTGGCATGCCGTTGGCACAGAACTATTCTGACAGGAGTGCTGAGTAGTTTTTAGCAGTGGAGGGCTTGCTGTACTGCCCAATGCTCTAGTCAGGGTCCCGAGCTTGCCCCTGGTTCCTTATTGTTTTCCTTGCCATCCAATATCTCATCCAGTGTTGGTTGTTGTTTTATTATAAGCATTTTAATATTCTCAGATCTTATTGAATATAGAAGGAATATAAAAATAACAAAGTTGGGGATGTGGCTAAGTGGTAGAGTGCTCACTCACCCAGCATGCACCTGGGTCTGGCTTCCGTCCCTACCATCACATGAGAAACACTAATCCTACTATCCTGATCACTATTTTGTTCACTACAGAGATCTCATTAAAGGTCAGATGGCTCTTTGGGTAGAGGATCTCCTGAGAGGGCTCAGTGACGTTTATTATACCTAGCTCAGCAGTTCCTCTTCTTGGGGGTAAAAGACTCAGTGTTGCTGTTGTGGAGTCTCGATTATAAAAGCTATGTGTTTGATCTATTGATTCACTAGAAGCATTTATGTTTAGTTTTGTATCTTCTGTTAGGATTTTGTGAAGAATTCTAGTCATCAAAGCATTCTTGAAGCAGGGTATGGTGATAACTTCTAGATCCCCAAAAGAGCTCAAGGACATCCATGGTTACATAGAGAATTTGCGGTCACCCTAGATTACAGTGAGGTTCTGTCTCAAATAAATAATAAATAAATAGGCTGGGAAGATAGCTCACCCTGTAGAGTGCCTTGCCAGCTCAAGAGCTCTATTTCACTTTCTCTCTCATACACACACACACACGCACACATGCACACATACACGCACACACACACGCACGCACACACACACGCACAGGCACACGCACACACACACACACACACACACACACACACACACACACACACACAAAGGAGCTTAACTGGACACTGACACATGCTTGTAATCCCAGACTGGGAAGGTAGAAACAGGCAGACTCCAGGGGCTCTCCATCCTGCCCTACCTGGTGAGCAACAGACCTGTGAGAGACCCTGTCTCAGTAAACAAGATGGATGGCATCTGAGAAACAGCAGCCAGGGCTGTCCTCACATGAACACATGCCTCTGCATTCTGGAATGCTGGGATTAAAAGCAAGCTGCAATGATTTTAACTTTCGAAATAATATGACTTGTCTTGTGACTATTGCCTCTCTCACAGGTGAACTTTGGTGTGTACCTGATGCACGCGTCCTTGGATTTATCCTCTCCCTGTTTCCTGTCGGTGGGATCTGAGGTGCTCCCCGTGTTGAAGGAGTGTGGAGTGTCCTGATTCACCTGCTTCTCAGAAACACCGGGGCATTATCTTCTAATGTTTCTTCCCCAGAGAGCATTAAAGTTTCTCTTCACATCACTGTCTACATTATTGAGACCTGTGATTTGATTCAGTAGAACTTAGTCTTAGAATGAGTACCACTCTTTGCCTTTGGAGGCCCAACCCACTCTTAACCTGTGCCCCCTGACTTCTCTGCTCACTGGCACAGGGGTGCAGTGCCCACACCTAAAAGGCGTCCTCACATCTCACATATCCAAACAATGAGCAGTCGTAGTTGTCTAATATGTCATGTTGATACTTATCAGCTATTTATGAGAATTATGAGCCTCCTCTCAGAAATAAATATAAATATTGAAATTCTTGAAAAAGTATCAGTGTAGCAATTTCTAGAAAGATTATATATCACGGCTGTGTTGGATTTATTTCAGGTGCACTCTGGTGTCTTAATTTTATGAAACGGAGTGGGTTTATACATTACACAAGCCTGCCCAGCTAGAGAGTGTGCCTTTGCACATCCCAAGCTCTCTTCTCCACATCGCCACACTTGCTAATGTTTGTGAAAGAATAGTGTGAGCAAGCACTCTGCTGCATGCCTCACAGATAAAACTTTAATTTTCCCAAACACCCCATGGATATAATCAGAGAGGAGAAATAACCCAGTGAAGATGGGAGTAGAACCTAGCGGAGATCAAATTGGAGCTGGGTCCTAAACTGCTGAGTCATGATTGCGGGCAACGTTCTAAGCACTTCAGGTGGAGAGAGCCATGTGATCCTCTTGAAGATGATTATGAGGAGTTTACTAGTCTCATCTGTTTTGAGATGAGAAAACTGAGACAAGGTCAGTCGCTTGATCTAGGTTTTCCAATGGATAAGTGATAGACCTGAGATCTAAGGGGCTGAGGTCTGAGGGGCTGAGGTCTAGAGTTTACACTCTGATCACTATGATCACTGTTGTTTAATAGCAAGGGGCTTTGCTTCAGAGGTAGATGAAGCATGATAAGAACAAGCACCCAAGCATGGTTTTCTCCCCAGTTTTACCTCCCACTGCATTAACAGAACAAGCTCAGAGGGTCTGGTGGTTCCCGTCAGCCAATCACAACACGGTACTCAATACTGCTTTGATTAGCAGTTCAAGGATAGGGGTATGTTGAGGAGATGTGAGATTAGCCTGGGGAAAACCAAGGGAAGTCCCGTGGAGATGGGCAAGACAGTGCCATCACCTGATCTCTTTTACCTACGACTGCCTCTGGTCTCAAGGGCCTTTAAGCATGTCCAAAAGTGGCATTTGCTGTTTGGAGTGACAGTGCCTTGACTAGATCATGCTATCAGGACCAATAATGTTCTATTTTCCCACCTTTCCTTTATGCATGGTGAAGTGGTTATAGTTTAAGTTGTCCACTTGACAGGACCTAGGATCCCCTTGGAGATAACCTCAGTACACACCTGATGATCTAGGTTAATGAGTTTGTATCCATCCCAAATATGGGTGGCACCACCCCATAGGCTGCGGTCCTGGTCTAAACAAAAAGGAGAAAGTGAACTGAGCGTCAGTATTCATCTCTGCCTCCTGATTGGATGCAATGTGATCAGCTGCCTCACGCTCCTGCCTCCATGTTCCGAAGAAATGCTCTTCTTCTTAGATTGCCTTTGTCATGTATTTTGTCTCAGCAACAAGACAAGTAACTGTGGAATATTCTTTTACATTGCGTGAGTACATGCCACTCTGATTGGTTTAATAAAAAAGCTAAACAGCCAGTAGCTAGGCAGGATTTTGGGGGCAAAGAGAATGCTGGGAAGATGAAGGGTGGAGTCTGAGGGTGGCCAGCCACACTCAGAAGAAGCAGGATGGACAGTACATAGATGAGGTAAGCGAGCCTTGGGGCAGCACATAAATTAATAGAAAGGGGTTCATTTAAGTTATAAGAGCCAACTAAAAACAAGCCTAAGCTATCGGCCAACCTTTCATAATTAATCAAGAGTCTCCGTGTGGTTATTTGGGAGTGGGTTCCTGTCAACCAATCAAGAGTATTTTTGTGGTCCCCGATGAAAAATTCTACCTACAAGTAGCTAAAGGAGAGGTGTGGGGGGGTCACCAGGAAGAGAAACTATAGGCTTTAGGCATCTAGAGGACCTGGTAATCCATTGTGGGGATTAAAATCTTAGTGGGGACTTGAGGATCCTCAGGGACCTACCAACAACCCAAACCTCCTTTGGTATTAATTGTTTCAAGCACCTGGGATTTCTGAGAAAGGCTGGGCCTCTCCATCACAGGGCCAGTTCAGGGAGCCTGTGGAAACCCAAGGGAAGCTAGGCCCACCGCAGCCTCTTACAGCCTCTTTAATCCTCTCTTTTGTGCTAGCAGAATTAACATCTACATATTTCACTTTACAAATCCCTAAATTAAAATCGTGGCAAATAATACTCTCTCTGAGTAAGTGACAGAAGATCTCTAAATCTTACCTGAAAACTGAGGAAAACCACAGTTCTTACTGTGGTACAGGACAGTATCTTAAAATGCCTAAGTTAAGCCATGTCTACCACCCGGTGGCAGCATTAGGTAAGCACAAAATTTTTTCTTTCAGGATTCTGAGCTCTAGTTGAAATCGTGTCAGCATTTCTCAACAGCTGAGTGCCATTGAGGGATTTTGGGATTCTGAGGAAAACTGTATCACTGGTGATGGTGTCCTTCAGAAGTGATGTCCTGACTGCATCACTGGTGATGGGGTCCTTCAGAAGGGACGTCCTGACTGACTGCATCACTGGTGGTGGGGTCCTTCAGAAGGGACGTCCTGACTGACTGCATCACTGGTGGTGGGGTCCTTCAGAAGGGACGTCCTGACTGACTGCATCACTGGTGGTGGGGTCCTTCAGAAGGGACGTCCTGACTGACTGCATCAC
>PVIU01001157.1:0-102000 GCA_004026605.1 Ondatra zibethicus | reverse complement strand
GGGATGTCCTGACTGACTACTTCAGCACCTTACTTCTCAGTCTGCTTAGCACAAATCAGTCTTTTGGGGTCTGTTTTTCTTAGATTTGTGCTTTGTTTTTCCTTCAAGGGTGTAGCTTTGTTTTGTAGAATCTGCTCCTATCTACTGCTTCCCTTTCTGTGTATGTGTGTGTGCCTCCATACATGTGCTCAAATATGTGTCTCTATAGAAAGGTGTGTGCATCCAGGATTGTATGTCAATATATTTAACAGTCTAGTACCCAGTTTCTGAGTCAGGGGTGGTCCTGACTGACTTTGTGTCCAGCCCTTTCAAAAGTTGTCAAACGGACACTGTGATTTTTTTGTTATTGTTATTACATGTATTCATTTATTTTTGTGTGTGCCTGAGTGTGTGGAACTCAGGACAATTTGTGGAAGTTGATTCTCTTCTGACACCATGTGGGTTATAGGGAAACAACTCAGGTGGTAAGGCTTGGCAAACAACTTTGCCTGCTGAGCTATATCGTTAGCTGCTGCTCAAATCCTGAGCCCAGGGATCAAGAGACTGAACAGCACCTGCTCTTGATTCTTAGCATCTGCCTCAGTCTGTGGAGTTCATGTGAGGAACATGGATCTAGCCTTCCATGACAAACCACATAAACAGAGGTGTGCTGTTTCACAGAAGTCCTCCACATCAACCAGCTGACAGCCAGCAGACACCCCTAGATGTGGTGGGAGATGGTTTTAATTGCTTCATTCCAGTGATGCTCTCAGGACAGCCGCAGCAGGAGCTACGCTGCTGAGCCCAGCTGAAACGATGACCTATAGCACCAAGGGCAAACGGAATGCCTTATTACCTGGCACCTTTCAACTCGAAACATTTGTATCTTATCTTGAAAGCACAGAACTGGCACAATCAAAACCCAAGCTAAGCACGGTTGCTGAATGAGAACTGGTGCCCCAAGGTTCATGTATTTGAGTGCTTGGCCCCAGCTGGTGCTGCTTGAAGGTGTTCTACAACCCTTCGCAGGTGCCTTGCTGCAGGATGCATGGTGCCGAGAGTGGGCTTTGAGAGTTTACAGCCAATTCCCTCTCATTTTTCCAGTGCATGGAAATTCATAGGAATTTTCCCCAGTGAGGAAAACCACCGTTCATATAAAATTAAAGGTGATCACTTGGCTTCTTGCTCCTGCTGCCTGTTGCCATGGCTCTCTTGCTCACCCTCCTTCTGGAACCATGCACCAAAATAAACTCGTCTTTCCTTAAGCCACTTTTGGTCATGGTGTTTCATTGCAGCAACAGAAAGTCACCATACACTGAGTGACACAGATTTGAGAAGCAGGCAGCACCCTGAGGCTGGGAAAGTGGCCAAGAAGCCGCTGACTGAGGATGCATGCAGACAAGGAGACCTTCCAGGCAAAGCACATCCAGAACCCTTGACTTAAAAAGGCAGGTTATGCTGGGTGGTGGTGGTGCACGCCTTTAATCCCAGCACTCGGGAGGCAGAGGCAGGAGGATCTCTGTGAGTTCGAGGCCAGCCTGATCTACAAGAGCTAGCTACAGAGACACCCTGTCTTGAACCCCTCCCCCCCAAAAAGTCACATGACCATTATGAACCCAGTAGTCAGTGCTAAGCCTGAGGCAGAATCCCATCAGTACACACTTCCACTTAGGGAGCGAGCTGGATGGAGACACACGTGACCGTCCTTCATGCCAGCCCTGAATGTGTGACTGCTTTCTACATCCCCAGGTTTGCCCTTGGGTATGATTACATTCACCCTTCTCTATGGTGCTTAGCTCCAATCTCTGGTGCAACCTCCATTTTTCCAAACCCTGGTCCCCTGCAAGAGCAACTGCTCTACACTGCTGATTCATCTCTCAGGCTTCCAACAATCACATTCTAAAATGTATTTTACTAAGTTCAACTCTTAGGCCCTAAGACTTAGGGGATTGAACACCCTCTTCTGGGCTCCATAGGCATGCAAATGGTGCCTAGGCAAAATACCTATACACATGCAAATTAAAAATATGTATTAAAAAATCTTTTGCTGTCTGGAAGACTGGGGATGAAAAACTGCTTTATTTTACAATTCTAAGTTTTGGGATTCCAGATTTCTTCCCTCATTGCAAATAAAATTCATTAGTATGTGCAGCTGGAAGCACCCAACAGTACTTTGAACAATTTTAGAGATCTCCCTAGATAACTCCTTAGCTTCAGGCCATATGCTTTATTCATTCCAGATGATTGTAGGCAATCATCTTGCCCAATGTTTCATTGTTCTATTGCATAGAAACCATTTTTCTAATCTTCAGAAGTCTTCGGAAGCATTTTCCCAAGATGAGATCTGTAGCCTCAGGCCAGAGCTCTCTGAGGGTGTGCGAGAGGAAGCGCTGCAGAGTCTCTTCAGATCTGTTCTCAGAAGCCACACACTGTTACTTCTACACATTCTTCTCAAGTAACGAAGCCACCCCCATTCAAAAAATGGGGAGCAGGTATGATGGTGCATGCCTTTGATTCCAGCACTCAGAAGGCAGAGGCAGGCTGATCACTATGAGTTCCAGGACAGTCAGGACTGCCTGGTAAGACTCTGTTAAAAAAAATATATATCAAGGAATGGAGAAATAGGGTTCACCTGTTAATGGGAGAAGTGACCAAGTTATTAAAAAATGAAGGGAGTGAGGAAATGGGAGGACATGAGGGATGTGGGGAGGTTGGGGGTATGATGAATGTGAGGGAAATTTGGGGAAATAAGGGGTTTTGGACAAATGGAAATATGAGGGGTGTGGTGAAATTTGGGGGATATGAATGAGGGGTATCTGCTTGCTGCCAGCTGGTTGATGTGGAGGACTTCTGTGAGATAGCTCTTCTCTATTCCATGTGGTTTCTTATGGAAGGCTAGATCAATATTCATCCCCTGAACTCTGCAGACTGGCGCAGATTCTAAGAATCTCCATCATGTCTGGGAAGGCTTGCAGCTGGAGTATGAGGTGGCTACACTGTGTCACAGTCAGGACACACAGAGAGGTGGCTATGCTGTTCAGCTTTCTCCTTTAGTGCTAGTCCATGGGATGGTTCCTCCACTAGTCAGGGTGGGTCTTCTTTTCCTCATCCAAACTTTTCTGGAACCATCATTAAAGACACACTTAAGAGGCATGTTTTCATGGTGAGTCTAAGTGCAGTCAAGTTGTCAATAAAGACTAACCATCAAAAATCAGAGAAGGCAGACATGAGTCAAATAGGTGCATCATGTCATTGGAGAGGCTGAGGCAGGAGGATAGTGAGTTTGAGGCCAGTGTGGGCTTCATCAACGCCTACCCCCCCTTTTGAGACTGGGCCTCAATTACGTAGACTTGGTTTTCCTGGAACTAGCTCTGTAGACCAGGTGGCCTCGAACTCAGAGATCTGAGTGCCTCTGTCTCCTGAATGCTGGGATCAAAAGGCATGCACCACCACGCCCAGCTCAAATTTTGTCTCAAAAACTAGTCTCCCTACCAATCAAAACAGACTAGGACAACTGATGAAGGAATCAGAGGCTGTGTAAAAGAGGCCGGAGAAATCTCCAGGAGGATGCACATGCTTGTGAAGAGTCCACAGAAACGGGACCTCGAAAGATGCGAGTGAAGCTTCTAACTGATAGACAAGGTTTTCTATTCTCTTGAAACTAGAGAGAAGGGAGAGGGACGAATTAGGAGCCCTCTTGGGTGTGAAGAACGACAGATGCTGCTTTTAGGGAGACAGGGATTAGGAATCAGCAATGCAGCCTGGGAATGGAAAAGGCGGTCAGTTCTCTTTGGAAACGTTAGGGGTCGCCTGTGAGCAGCAAAGAGTGGGGATATGCTGCGTGTATTGCGGCTCCAGGCTGGAAGAAGCAGGGTGGCTGTCAAGCTTCACTCAAAGTCCCGGCGTTTCGAGTGGAACCCTCCAATTCTTTCCTGCGTTTTCATCGTTCTGAGATCTGTCCAGAAGCACCCCTCCTCCTCTGCTGCAGATGGTCCAGTTAGAACTTCCGGAGACCTAACCGAGGAGAGGGGTGGTGATGATGGACAGGTTCAACCATAATTCTTAGGGTGCTCTTGGGGCCCGGCTTTGGGGTCGTGGAGCCTCGCCTTGCAGCCTATCGGCTCTCACTCCGGGCGCCCTTGGGCTCAAGGAAAGCTGCTGGGATTCCTAGGCTCCTTCTTCTCCTCAGTTCCTTTTCTCTCTGACGCAAACCTTCCTGGAGTCCTCACCCGGGCTCAGGATTGCGGTCTCCCAACCACAGGGTTGCAGAGAGGTGGTTCCTCGCCTCTGCGTGCCTAGCAGAAAGGCCGGTCCTATCGTCTTCATCTGTGCTGTGTTCTGTCCCAGGGGAAACGTAGTCAGAGAACAGTGTTGTCCCCAGTCCAGTGCCCGCGTTCCGAGGCTGGTGCAGCAGGGATCTGGGCTGCGGGTGCACGTGCAGCCCGCTCTGCGTAGGGGCGTTCCTGCACGCTGATCCCTGCTAGGCGCAGGGCTGCGGACGCTGCGCTAGTGGCTCTCTCATTCCCTGTCCCTGCAGCGGTCGCGTAGGTCGGGGAAGCCCGTCCTGGTGCCGGGGAAACCGAGCGGGGAGGGGGGGAGGAGCCCGAGCGGGAGGGGTGGGAGGGGGCGCAGCCCCGCCCCCGCCCCGCCCCCCGTGGCCGGAGTCCGGGCTTCAGCCCGGCGCGCCGTAGCCTGCGAGCCCGCGAGCCTGCTAGCGGCGGCTGCTGCGGCTTCCCCTTCGCGCAGAACAGGCGTCCCAGCCCTCGCGGCCCGCTGACCCTGGGGCTCGCGCCCCACGGGGCAGGGATGCATCATGGCCACGCTGGCTTGTCGCGTGCAGTTCTTGGACGACACCGATCCTTTTAACAGTACCAACTTCCCAGAGCCCAGCCGGCCACCGCTGTTCACATTCCGCGAGGACCTGGCTCTGGGCACCCAGCTGGCCGGGGTCCATCGGCTGCTGCGGGCGCCTCACAAGGTAAGATCCGGCGGGGTGGGTGGCGAGCTGGGGACGCAACCCCTGCAGCCGTGCCTGTCAGGGTGGGGGCGCTGCAGAAGGACTGGACTGGCAGAGGCCCCGGGGACACGCGCCCAAGGGCAGATACCACTGAGGGTTAGGCAGAGGGGCCCCGAGCACCCAGAGGCTGGCGCATGACTCTTTCTGGCTGGCGGGAAGGACAGGTCCATGTCCTAGCCCAGATCTTTGGCCGAGCGGAGCCCAGCAGGTGCCATACCGGCTGGAGGCGGGATGTGTTGGGATCTCCGTGGCCTCTCCGTTAGCTCGGTCTGGTGGGCGGGGTGCAGCTCGGACGTCGGGGCGAGCGGCTCGGGTACCCCGCTTGGCCCCGAGCCGGACACGGAGAGAGCTCCGGGAGCCGCGGGACTCGGTTTTCTGGAAGAGAGCCCTGAGTGATGCCGGGGACAGAAGCTCTGTAGGGCCTCCCTGGCACTGCGGGCGGCTGGGCGACCCTCGCGACAAAGCACGCTTTCCGGGAACACCTCCCCCTCCTCCCTCTGGCAAGGGGCGCGCACTGCGATAGTGTTCACACTATCCCGTTTTTCTTCCGAGGAGCAGGTGGCCTCAGGAACCTTGGAAAAGCAGCCCTTGTGGGAGGAAGGGCGGGGGCGCGGGCAAGAGGCTCACAAAGCCTCGGCACAGGAGCCACAAATGAGTGTCCCCTGGGAAGAATGGCGTCTCAGTCCACCCGTTAGAGTTTTCTTTTCTTTTCATGTCTTCTCTTTCTTTTTTAACCCTTTGAAGGAGGCCAGGCGTCTTGCAAAGTGAATGTAAAGAGCCGGGCATTGAAAGCTAATCATTTAGCTCTCCAGGAAAGCCTTCCTCCCACTTACACAGATGAACTGCACCTTGGAGGGTTTACTTTCTTGCTGTATTTTTTGCTTAGGTCCACATCAAAGTTTAGAGATAATTAATTCTGTGAGGATCAACATAGACAAACATTTGGGAAAGAGAACCCTTAATTCCAAGAGCAAAAGTGATTTTGGAATATCCTTCGGCTTTCTGTTAGATGCCCACTGGCTTTGAAAGTAAAAGAGGAGGCTGTGTTTGTACCTGAGGGGTTTAGGAATCATCTCCCCCTGCTCTGAGTTCCTCAGTGCTCCCTCCATCCCTCCTAACTAGTAACCACCTTTTTTTCTTTTTCTTTTTCTTTTCTTTCTTTCTTCTTCTTCTTTTAATGGAGAGTGGGCAGATCCTCTCATTCCTTCTGTACTGGTTCTGGGTGGTTATATAGTCACGGTACTTGCCTTCTTTCTGACCACAGAGCGCCATACCTTGGGAGTTGCTTTAGTGAGTTCTCACCCCTTCTCTATCAGCAGATTCAGTAAAAGTTTTCTCAGTGTCTCCCACTTCATGGTTCTTCCATTCATCATGGTCTCAGATTACAGCGATCTTTTGTTGAAGCCACAGAAGCCTCATAATTGTGGCCTTGTGACCTTGAAGTGGTCTCCTTGGATTTCAAACCCTATATACATGGGTTGACCTTTCAGGCTCCGAACTCAAGTATGTTTTTAGGTTTCCATAGTCTTAATCCAGTATTCCTGGTGGGGCAGGAAATCCTGATGCTCCCCCCTTCCCTCCCCTGGGCCCCCACCAGAAGCCACAGTACAACAGGCACACTGTCTCCCAGAACTTTCTAAGGTATCCTTTGTGAAACAAACACAAGAAAAGGATTTAGAGAAAACCTTTAACCACCCAAGACCAGTCTTAGACTTTTTTGGTCAAGGACCCCAGCAGTATTTTCACTTGCTTTTATATACTGTATGTAAGTTTTTGCACTTAGGGACAGCACAGACAGCTGACTGGTAACCAGAGTTCCTTCAAGCAGAATGCAGGGCATCCGTGTGTTTAAGTACACACATTAGTATCTTTAAGATGTTAGTTTCCAGCAATTAAAAAAACTGGAGCAGTCTTTCGTGTCCCAAGCTAACCTTGAACTTGCTATGTACCTGAGGTTACCCTTGAAGTTTGATCCTCCTGACTGCACCTCACAGCCATGTGCCACCACAAACACATTGTGCAGTGCAGGGCTTTGTGTGTACTAGGTGTGCACTCTACACCTGCACTGTGATCTCCAGCGGATAATCCACCTATGGCAGAAAGTGAGTCAGCTTGGAGCACTCCCCTGGAGCATTAGTGCATTAGTGCATGCATGGTCTCACTTAACACCACACAGCTCCATGACATAGGGCTTTTATTATCCCTGTTTTAGAGACAAAGAAACAGAGGTAGAGAGCAATTAAGTAACCTGATTTCTCTGCCGGGAGTAGGGAGCTGAGAGCCTAAATAGGCCTGTGTGACTGGACACCTCAGTGCAGCCCCCTGAGCATCTAGCTGTGTGGGTGAAGACAGAGGCTATACTTCCTGGGCCTTCTCATCCGTTACCTTGGCAAGTTCACCTGACACAACCACTTTTGTGAGCCAAGCACCTTTTAGCCTAGGGGCAGGTGATGTTACAAGTATAAGGGCTTAAAGAATTCCTGGCCTGGTAGAGTTCTTAGAGGTATAGTTAATGGCTGGATGGTGTAGGCTCCAGTTGTTCTGGAACTCATGTTCCAGGCCACCAGTGAGTCTTCCCAGGGCTTAGGGAACACTTCTCCTGGGGGCGGGGCAGGGGGCGGACTCTGGGAGGTAGAAAGGGAAAGCACTCAGGTGGACTCACATATACACACTCCCAATGTCCTCAGTCTTGTACTGGGGAAATGGCTCAGCTAAACTGCTTGACATGTAAGTGAGACAACCTGAGCTCAATATCCCAGAACCTCAAAAAAAAAAAAAAAAAAAGCTAGGTGTAGTGGTGCATGCCTGTAATCCCAGCACCGTGTGTGGGGATGGGGCAGGGGGATAAGGTGAGGAGTGTGGGATGGTGGGGACAAAAGGATCCTGGGGCTTGTTGGTCAATCAGTGTAGTTGAATCCATAAGTTCCAGGTTCAATATGAGAGACTGTGTCTCAAAAAATAAAGTGGGGAGTGATTGATGAAGACACCTGATGTCAGCCTCTCACCTCTACATACACACATGAACCTCCCTGTCCCATAGAAACACACACACCATACACACAACAACAACAACAATCTAAGGGCATTTTTCCTCATTTGGTGGACAAAACAGGAACTGCAGAGTATGTGTATAAAAAGAGTCATGACTAATGTGTGTGTCAAAATTGCAATTATGACTTTGCAATTAAACTTAAAAATATTTATTTTATATGTATGAGTGTTTTGCTTGCACATATGTCTGTGTATTTTGCACCTTCTAGAACTGTGAGCTTCTGTCTGAGTGCTAGGAGTCGAACCCAGGTCCTCTGCAAGAATAAGAAGTGCTCTTAACCACTGAGCCATCTCTCCAGCCCCATGACTGCAATTTTTAATGATGTAGGTAGTTTGATTTGGGAACATTTTCGTCATGTACTAAGTGCTAGAGAGATTAGAGTTGTGATAGCCACTCTGTTCCAGGTACCTTTCTCATCAGACCCATACCAGCTCACCAAGCACATGAATGCTCAGGCCAAGGGCTATTGCATGTCCTATCAAGAGAGATTAAATATGGGAGTCACTTGGTCACGTGAGTTTAAATCCCAGAGTTATCTTCTGATACCGATCTGGCTCAGTGGAGCTCAATGGCTCCACTTTAGTGTCTTGCCTGTTCTCCTTCCAGGAAGTCTGTCCATTCTCAGAAAACATCTTCCAGGGCTCACCTCGAGTGTCCCCTGTTTAATCCTTTCTCACTACCTTTGTCTTTGTGGTTACCCACAGCACCTAGGCTATCCTATCCATAAAACAGCCAGTTGCACCAAGGGTTAGATCTTTGCTACAGGCACAAGGTGGACATCATCTGGGCTTCTATTTGAACTGACCACTCAGGCCTTCCCGATCTACTGATTCAGAACATTTATTTTACCATGGTGCTTGGGTAAGTTCAGTACCAATTACTGCCCGAGTGCACAGTTTACAGGTGAAGTACATCAGGCTGTTAGTATGTGGGATTCTTATTATCTTCTTTCTCTTTAGATAACTTCCTGAAGGTGACGCCCTGGTGGCCCCTTTCTCTAAGTTGTACCTAGAAGCTAAGTAGTGCTAAGACAAGGCGTGCACCATGTTGACTGACAGGTGTTAGTTTTAGAACACAAATCCACCCGTATTATTGCCCTAATGAATTTCCACCTTAATCCTCTTAAGGGACACATCTGTTTGTTACATTACATTGAGATTTTTCAAAGATGAGATCATTAGTAAACTTGGCAAGTGGGCTATGCCTCAGTATCTTAGGACAGCCCTGTTTAAGAATGTTCTATGAATGGCTACGAGTCTAAGCAGGGTTGAATCTAGCCCCGCTGTAATTAGCTCACTTGATTGGAACCTTGCTATTGAGATCGGGATCATGGGATTGAACCCTTTATGGGTTAGCTGGCTTTGCTTCATGCATGGCTACAGACCATGCCACTAACTCAGCCAGACATCCAGCAGGCGCTCCCATGGCTCTTTGCAAGTATCTGAGTAGGGACAGAATGACAGTGGACTTGGGGTGTGGTGGGGCAGGGCTCCTCTGGAATGAGCTCGTGTTGGAGACTGTCCTATAGACCTCCAACTTTCATTTGATATAGAAATGTCAAATTTTGTTTCTCGCTGTCCCCAGCAACTGTGGCAGGTTGACAGACAAGGAAACGCCAGCGAACACAGAAGGAAACTGAGTCATAGGTAGGTTAAGCAGGTTACTAAAGGCCATAAGGCCATGCTGCTTTAAGTGAAGGAGCTGGGATTGAAGGTCAAGTCTTTTTTTTTACTCTGAAGCCTGTAGCCAACTGTGTCCCATTATTAGAAAACCAGCAGAGCACGGGCTGCTGCTCCCCATGAGGGCAGGGCACGGCTGCCTGCCGCGGGGCTGTGACTTCCATTGCTCTGCTCTGGTGAGTCCTCCCATGGTGGATTCTCTGTGGGCCTGTGCCTTTTGTCCTTGGAGTCCAACCTGGGTCCCTCGGCAAAACAACTGGCCTGTCTTCACCCTCCCCCATGGTACTGTGAAATGTTAGTTCTTGCTGGTGGCAGCTTTAAACTCATTAACATGCTAGGTCAACTCAGGAACGCCCTTCCCCCACCCTCTTTTCTTTCCCTCCTTTCTCCCTAGTGGTGAAACTTTCCAATCCCGTGGGACTTTGCTTCCTTCAGGCAGAGGCAGCTACTGCTCCTGGTGGCCTCCACACCTCATCTGCTGTTCCTCTGACTTCTGTGGCTGGCTTAGGACGCCCTGTCTGAAAACAATCTCTTCTTCTTGCTCCATTTGCAGTGTTGGGTTTAAGAGTGAAGTGAGAGAGGAATAGTAAGTCACAACAAAACGTTAAGCCCCTCCCATAGGGATGGCACCAGCAAGAACCCAATTGGAGGACGGTGCAGTTTCCCTACCAAACAAATTATGAAGAAAAAGAGAAGACTAGAAAGAAACAAAATGAAAAGAAGCTTTAGAGATGTACTAACCAGTATGAGGCCCAAGTTGAAGGCTGAGTCAAACAAACACATTGTAAATAAATATTTGAGATTGGTGGGGAAAATCAAATGGGACTGGCCAGTTGGTAGTGTACATGATTAACTTTTAAAATTACATATTTATTAACTTATTTTATGTGGGTGCATGCATGTGACACGGCGTGTATGTGTGGAGGTCAGAGGTCAGCTTTCAAGAGTTGTTCTCTCCTTCAACCACATGGGTCCCTAAACTGAACTCAGGTTGGCAGACTCATCAGTAGCATCTTTTCCAGCCCCACATGACTGGTTTTAAAGTGAGATAAAGCTATGCTCCTATTTTGAAATAAGAATTTGTGTTGTTCAGAGATATGTAATGAAATATTTACAGCCCAGGGTGTAGATGACTGGAACTTGCTTTAGGGTGATCTAAGATAGAGAGGCAGTCCGGTGGGTCAGTGTCCAGATTGCTTAGGTAGATTGTAGTTAAACTCGACTGAGGGGTGTGGAGAAGGGGCTGATAGTGTTTCTTATACTTTTGCATATTGGGATTTTCCTCCTCCTCCTCCTTTTCCTCTTCCTCCTCCTCCTCCACCACCTTCTCCTCCTTCTTTTTGTAAAGAAAGGATCCCTCTGGGATCAGAGCTCTGTCATTGAGCCTTACAGTTCCCCAGCATGGTCGCTATGGCCAAGTGAAGTTTTTTGTCTTGCCACAATTATGTCTCACTATGTAGCCCTAGCTGGCCTTAAACACATCATCTTCACCTGCTTCTGCTGATGCTGAGATTTCTGGCATGTGCCATCATGCCTTGCCTCTGTTGATATTTTCTCTTCCCACTCGGTTGTAGTCACCTTAGGATTTTAGAAAGGCATCATTTTTGTTTGTTTGTTTGTATTCAGAGTATCTTCCCAGGCTCAGCTGATCACCATGTGGATTGATGCCGGCAGGTACCTGTTCCATCTCCTGATGGCCTGGTGAAGGAAATGCTCAGAGAGGGCTGCACCTGGGTTCTAGTATAGGCACCTGCATTTTAACCGCTAAGTAAGATGTGGTTACAGCTGAAATAAATGACACCTTATGTAAAGGCAACCAGTTTCTTACTTCTGATGAAGCCTGTGGCGTGCCTCCTGGCTACAGCAGGGCTTGATTTCCAGGGAATCAACCCTGCCACTTCATTTCAGCTCCAAAGAGCACCTTGGGGTATAACAAATGGCAGGGGCATTTTAACAAGTGAAAATGGAAGTTTGTGTATGTTGGCATTTCTACTGTTACCTTCAACTTTTTATGGTTAGACTAAAACATTTGTGGGCTATCAAAGAGGGGATAAGATGAATCATTTGGAAGGAAAAAAAATCCCAATTGATTACCAACCAGAAAGAACACAGTCTCAGAGGTTTCAGGAGTTTAGAGACTGTAACAAATGGGATCTACACTGTATCTGTTCACAAAGTGGGGCTCCTCACTTCCTCTGGCTTAACCCAGGTGGGCCTTACTCTCACTCCTGTCTCTGCTGGGGCTGCATATGTGCCCACAAAGCAAGGCATCCACAACACCTTTTCGCCAGTTAGTTTTGTAACTTAGAAATTAAACTGCTAGACTCTAAGGGGTTATGTTTAAGGACTAATGTTAGGAAAACATTTTAAACTTTTGAACAAATAGAAGAAAAACAAAGAAAGAGAACATTGAGGGCTCCATAAAGAACAGTTTCCCTAGGTTTGTCAGGAAGGAAGCAAATTAGTTTCTCAAATGCCTCATCAAATACTTTTTTTTTGCCTTCTTGAAATAGAGATAACCAAGAAGGAGGCTTCCCTAGATTTCATAGGTTACTCTGCTTCGCCACACTCTGATATACTCTGAAGACGGGAATGAAAGGGTGGGGTCTTAAAAAAGAATGTTCTAGGATAAGCCCAAGGTGTTTTAAAACAACTTGTTTAATTAAAAAATTGTGTGTGTGTGTGTGTGTGTGTGTGTGTGTGTGGATACGTGTAGAGGTCAGAAGATGGTGTCTGATCTTTCAGAGCTGGAGTTCTAGGTGGTTGTGAGTCACTCCATGTAGGTGCTGGGAACTGCACTCATGATGAACACTCCCAACCATTGAGCTATGTCTCTGGCCCCACCAAGGCATCTTCCACTGGTTGAACAGATGCGAAGGGTTTTATAGCAAATGATGTATTCGATACTTTTATTGCTGCTGTGACTAAATTAAAAAAAGGGCAACTTACAGGAGGAAGAGGTTGTTTTGGCTTATGGTCCAGACTTTACCGTCCATCACAGTAAAGGTGTGGTAACAGAGGCAGCCTCTGTGGTTGGTGGAAGGATGCTCAGAGAGGGGAACATGGGTGCTCAGCCGGCTTTCTCTGGTTTCTCTTCTTTTCATGTAGTCCAGGATTCTTCTACCCATGGAAAGCTGCTGCGCACATCCAGGGTGGGTCTTTCTTAGGTAATCCAGGGGATGCCCACACTCCCGAGGTGCTCCGTGCCAATGCCCTAGATATTCTTAATCCAATCAAGTTAGCTTTCTAACTTCACACCACAGTGGCCAGATGCTCCTGGCTAGAGCTGACAAGTTTAAAGCAGGTGGGACCCCCTGAGAGGTGTGTTCTTAGAGAACAGAATGAGTAGGCGGTCCTTCTGACCCAGCTAGGGTGGTGCCCAGCTTCTCTGCTTCTCACCAGCTGTGGTTTTGAGTGAGGGAATTTATCCCTGCTGCCCTGTAGTCACCTGTGCACTTGCTCCAGCCGTGACTCGTGACTCGAGGTCATCTTTTCCAGTCCTGAGTTTCTTACAAGGGTGAGCCCGGTGACAGTGGGAACAACCCATGACTCATACACAAGAGCACTCGCCAGCATTGGCTTTGAGACAACTGACCCATTTTTCCTGCTCTCCTATTACTTCGCTGCTCTTAAATGAAAGCAAACTTTCGTATAAATAATAGTCCTACACTCTAGCTCTCATTCCCTGTGAACGGTGACGACTGCTTGGAGGGAGTCAACGCTGCATGGCGGTTTGAAGGGTAGGGGATAGATATTGTAGGGAAACAGTATGAGGGGTGTGATGGTTAACTTAGATTGTCCAATTGATTGGATTATGAAACACCTGAGTGATTAGTGACTCATACTAGTGAGGGCATTTCCAGAGAGAAGTAACTGTTAGAGGATGTGGGGAACAGCATTCCATGGCAGGGGTCTTAGCCTAGACTGACTAGACAGGGAAATCTAGATGAGAAGCAGCATCCGTGTCTGTTTCCTGGCCTGCCAAGATGAGGACCAGCAGGTCTTATACTCCTGCTGCCACTGATGATGAGCAATCCTGCTGCCCTACTGTCCCTACTGTGATAGACACAAGTAAACTCCTTCCTTTTCCCTTACACAAGCATGGGACAAGTTAAACAGTTCAGGTTCACAGCTATAATAGAACTTTAAAAATAAGTCTTAGTTCATCAGGCCTCTCTCCTTAAATAAATAAAAAGCAACAACAAAACTCTTACTGTGTCTATTGAAGAATCTGGAAGATTCCTCCTGCAGAAGGTGAAAGTACAGCCAGCTCTCCTCTGTAGCTGTGAATCTGAACTGCGTTTGTGAATTTAGGGTGATGTTTTTGGAGAGAGGTTATGCTGGTCAAGTTCAGTTCTTGAGAGAAGAATCAAGGGAGGATTCATCCCTTATACAATAAATAAGATGGAGACAGAGCATGTCTAGGTTTGGAGACAGTAGCAAACTACACCAAAGACATGCCAACCACTGTTCTTATCACCGGAAGGTACTGGTCCTAACACTTCCACAACTTACCATAACTAGAATACAAAGCACAAGAATATAACGGAGCATGCTCTAAGTCATCAGATATTTTTCAGGTACACAGTGACAGCATGGTAATCCAGTCTGTTCCTGGACCATGATCTGTGTTTTGAATGCTTCAAGTCCATGAGGGAACACACTCCACTTCCTGTAATGTTTAACTTACCACAAACTCATGCATGCATGCATGAATGAACCATTGGATATTTAGGTAGTTGACAATAAAGAAATAACAGGTAATTCTATAATACATTTACTTATAGGAAAAAAAAAACCAAGTCTTTGTGCCTGAACCTGCTTAATTCCTTAATTAAACTCCTAGATGTTTAACTGCTAAGTTGAAAGGTCAAGATCTCCTCTTTGAGGGAAGACATTTCTGTGTTATGGACAATGGTGGTGGTTGGAAACGTGGTGTCTAAGTTAGGGTAGAGGTGTTAGAGACACGGGCTCTGGAGTCCAGGGCTAGATGGCTTTCTTTGCTTTCCGCTGTCGTGTTCCCTCTGAGAGTGACACAGAGGTCACTGTCAGAAGCCTGAGTAAATGATGTGTGTGCACCCCACTGCTCCCCGCTGCTCAAAGGGCACCGTGTGCCAGCCGCTCTTCTCACCTGCGTCCTGAACACTCTCTGTCAAGGAGACTAGTTCTCATTGTGTTTAGTGTCTGTGTCTCCCAGTAAGGTTCAAAGCCCAGGAGAATGACACACACCTGAACTCCCTCCGTTTAGAGTGCCTAGGACCTGATATGTAACTGACTCTAGTAAATATTTTTAATATTTGAAAGAATTATATTAAGTGGGAACAATTATACATTGAAAATGATTGTACCTACGGCAGGTGTGTGATCTTCAAGGGCTTATGTTCTCAGGTGTTCCTCCCATCTCTAATCTACCAGCAGGATTACGACATGTTATACCTTCTCAAACCGAAGGTGAGTGTGGCAGAACCAACCGCTCTATGCTTTGTACCCCTCTCCACACTGGACCTATGCCAAGTCCTCAGACACGAAAGCCTAACTTATACGGAAAGATCAGGTTGACAGGGCAGGGCCACATGATCCCATAGGTGTCATTTTCTGTTGCATTTGGGTTGGTGTTCTCACCGCCATAGAGAACCATTGAGCTCTGTGTGTGTCTCACCAGAGCTCCACTGTCCATGAATATAAAATGACAGAACCTGAGTCATCAGACATTCTTGGGTGTGCCGTTTTTAGTGACAGCATGATAATCCATATAAGCATCGCGACGATGGAACTGCCCAATGGCTCTCCTCTTTCTTTCTGACATGTGTGCAGACGAGTTTGTGGGGGGGGGACACTTGGGAGATGCCTGGAGACTGCTCTAGGCCTGGGTCAGGAGTTCTACAATGGAGGAGGACATCAGGCTAGACTTGAAGTCTACTGTCCAAAATGGAGAAGCACCACGTCTTTATTTTTTTCAATTTTCTTTATTCTTCTCTCATATAATACATCCTGACCACAGCTTCCTCTCCCTCTGTTCCTCCCAGTTCATACACACCCCCTCCCCCAGATCCACTCTCCCCCCTCCCCCACCTCTCCCCCCCAAAAGAAGAACAGGTCTCTTAGGGACATCAACTGAACATGGTACAAGACACAATAAGACCAGGCACAAACCCTCACATTAAGGCTGGGTGAGGTGATCCAGTAGGAGGAAAAGTATCCCAAAAGCAGGCAAAAGAGTCAGAGACACCCTCACTGCCAGGAGTCCCCCCAAAACAGCAAGCCAACAGCCATAGCATAATACAGAGGACCTAGCACAGATCCGTGCTGGCTTAGCTAGTATCGCTTCACTTCTGTGAGCCTCCATGGCCCAGCTTAGTTGATTCTGTGGGCTGGCAGCAACACTTCTTTGGTACTGAACACTGAGTCATATTGCTGCCTATGCTGAGTGTTAAGGAGGAAGAGAGCTGCGGTGTGCTTATATAAGGGATAAGGGACCCCTAAGGCCATTGTGGCTGTAGCAGCCATGATTAGCGGGTTTGGGGAGGCAAGAGTTGTGGCCATGGAGCCTAACTATTCTTTCATTATCTGTATATTTCGACGTTTTATTTCTTTCTTTATTTTGTTTGTTTGTTAAGATGGGGTCTCATGTGGCTAAGGCTGACCTTGAACTCAGTATGTAGCCAAAGATGGCTTTAAAAATCTCTGGTCTCCCTGCCTCTACTTCATAAGTGCTGGGATTATAGCCATGTGCCCCATGCCCAGTTCTCACACTGGATACTCTGACTTTGTCAACCTCGGAAGTACCAGGTAGGATTTTATTACCAGTGGTAGTAGTCATTTGGGTGGGGGGCGATCTTTGGGGGATTTCTTTCTTTGTGAGATCTTAGCAGCAAGCTGCAGACATACGCAGGCTGACTTCTGAGAGCAGCTCCCATAAACCTTCCAGAATGCAGCAATGCCCGGGTGTGTGCTCTGTGGGCAGCCAGGGCCTGCAGTTCACATAGCTTGGCTAGTCTTCCTGTACATCCTCCAAGCTCATCCACATGTGTGTGAAGGAGTGGGAGAGGAGAGCCGCTAGGCAGTCCTCTTCAGAACAATAGAGATGCGAGTGGCTTTCTTTTTCTTTTCTTTTCTCTTTTTTTGTTCCCAGAACTGGGTGCATTTTTGTGGACAGTGATTCACCACAGAGTATGCCAGTAATAGAACCATGGCATGTCTGCAAAAGGCACTGGGGCATGGATTACCCTGCCTGGTCCCTGTGCAGCCATTGAAAGGGGCAATGTGGTACATTTAGGCCCCCATTACACAGATAAGAGAGCTACAGTTCAGCAACATTTGTAACAGATGCACACAAACAGACCCTCACAGGAAATAGCCTCTCACAGGAAACAGCCCCTTATAGGAATCAGCCTCTCACAGGAAACAGCTTCTCACAGGAAATATTCCCTCACAGGAAATGGTCTTTCATAGGAAACAGCCTTTCACAGGAAACAGTTTCTCACAGGAAATGGGCCATCACAGGAAACAGCTTCTCACAGGAAATGGCCCCTCACAGAAGTGGCCCAGTATGGGGAACAGTGTCTCAAAGGAAGCAACCCCTGTAGGAAATGACCTCTCACGAGGCAGTTAAACTTGAACTTGGAGTGTTCTTTCCTTTGTGTCTCTCTGGTGAGAGAGCCCCATCACAATCTGTCAGAGATAAGGGTGAAGGAAATTGACACCCAGAGAAGTATGCAGAGGGAAGACAGTTTAAGCTGAGTTTACTGATGTTATATACAACATGTCAGTACAAATCAGTTTCAAATGTTACTTCCATCCTATCCAATAGACACAGCGGGAAATGGAAGGGAAGGGAGGAGAAAACAGCAAGATAGGAAGAAAATTACTCAAAGAATAAGTGAAGGAGACAGAAGGGGGAGGTTGTATGGAGAGACAGCCACTGAAAGGCCGCATGCCAAGACAACATGAAAAGAGGGAAAGACACAGGCTCACGCCTCAGACATGTGCAGGGAAGGCAGGGATCTTGCTGCCCATGGGTTGGGACTCTCCTTTTCCCTGATAAGTTGATTATTCAGTTATTAGCTAGTGAGGACCCTCATCTGATGGTTTCCTTCCTTTTTCCTTCTCAAAGGTGTTCACAGGTATTGGTCTGGTGTCAGACTCTCAGGAGAGCAGCAAAGAGCAACAAGGCAGGGCAGTAAAACGATGGTGACATCTTTGTATCTGATAGGCCTGTGTGCCCCATGCTCACTCCTACTCCGCCCACCTGTGTGCACTCTGGGGCTTGAACCTAGGGCCTCATACATGTTTAGACCAGTGCTCTACCATTGAGCAGCAGCCCCGCTCCTCTTTGTTAATGCTGTTCAAAGTTTTAGGAGGATAATCTCCCTTGGAAGGCTGTTGAGCAGAAAAACCAGAACAGGCTCTCACCTTCACTGTGTGTCACATATTTGTGTGGCTTCCAGTCCCGGCTGTGTGGGCCTGCAGGCTGTGCCCATTTCCCCGAGTGTTATCCTGTGTCCACAACAATCCCAGCACATCTATTCTCCCTGCCCACCCCTGCTCCCCACAGTGTTCCCACTGTCAGCGCAGGGCCTGACCGAGAATGCAGGGATGAAGCCGGCTTTTCAGTGCAGCCCCACCTCATAAGCCCGTTGGTCTGTCCTCCCAGGCTTTTCCCTGCTTCTCTTTCATGGTGAACCTTGCCACTCTCTGCTGTCCTTACTCTCCACTCCGCTCTGAGATCCTTTCTCTAGCATTTATAAGGCCTTCAGCCTCCTTCATTCAGACGGGTCCTTCTCCTTGGCCCCTAGGCCTACGTTTCCATCTTTCTTCTATCTTAGGCCCTCCTTATTTAAGCTCTGCTGTCTTCTCTCATGAGCCTTCTTGTCCCATCCCAGCTTTTGTACTCGTTGTATATTTCCTCTTCCTAATGTAGTTGCCTTTCAGCCCAATGGATAGTTTCCTGTCTTGACCTAGTGTCTTAGCAACACTTGCCAGTCTTGGTCAGTGCCATCTATTTCTTCTTTATCTTTCTGCTCCTCATGCCCTTTGAATGCTGCCTGCCAGGATGCCCCTTCTCTGCACAGTCCACTTCTTTCTAGGAGGCTTCAAGGTCTTTCTGATGACCCTGGAGTTCACGTCCATTTCTCTTTCTGGGCCCAAAAACCAATACGCAGCTGTTCCTTGAGTGATTCCTCTTGGATATACTGCAGATGCTGACGATCCAGCGTGTCCAAATCAGACCTTCCTCTCGTGTAGACATGTGCTGCCTCCGTGAAGAGCGTCATCAGCATGTTGTCCAGTCCAAGAGTCTCTCCCTGGTTCTGCCTCTACCTGTCCTCACCCTCTGTTGTTCCTGCTGTGTCTTGGGATCCTCCTCTCCATTCTACGTGGAGCTGTGTCTGTGGAGAAAAAGCTCAGTGTTTATTAGGCGACTAGAGATGAAATACTATTTGAGAAAGATTAAATCATGGGGATTGCTCAAACCACGCGGGCACCTGTGTTTTCTGCTGTGGATACAAATTGGTAGAAAATGTCCTCCCTCTAGACAACTGTTTTTGTTTTCTCACACTCTTTCCTTGGGTTAGGAATATGGGAGGGGCTCACTGGTGATCTGACTCAGGGTCTCTCAGGAGTTTGCATCCAGGTGGTACCTGGCCTGCGTTCCTCTCAGAGGGTGTTTTATCCATTGTCCCAAGGCCATGCCTGAGAAGATGTTGACAGTCCCTGACTCCATGGTCTCTCTGCTGGGTCTCCCTAGCTTCTAGGAGCTGGACTTCTACAGAAGTTTGCGGTTTCAAAGACGGCCAGAGTCAGAGGAGTGCCGGAACGCTGTGCCACCTTTTTCTCAGTACCACTCATTAGATGCACATCAGTAAGGCTGACTCTCACTCCGGGACAGAGAACAGGACATCACTGCTTCACAGGAAGGATGCTGAAGGGAACTTAAACCATGTAAATACTGTGAAATTCAGTTGTATTTTGGTGTATAGCTCTGTACATATCAGAGGCCTCTGTATGGACAAGATATGAGACATTTCCAGAAAGTGTGTTCATTTGTGATCATGAACTCTTTTTCTTACCACCATCTCCCTGGCGGGCACTGACTGATCTCTCCTGAGAGGTTTCTCAGAACTCCATGTGAGTAGAGTCATTCTGTATGCGATCTTTTGAAACTGATGTCTTTACTCTCTATAATGTACTTAATATCCTTGTAAGTTGTTGGCTGCGTTAACAATCCATTCCTTTTATCACCAAGTCCATGTATGGGCCTGCCATAGTCTGTGTATCAATTTGCTCATTGAAGAATATTTGTATTGTGTAAAGATTTTGTGTGAACACAAGTTTTCATTGTTTTCCTATAGTAAATACCTGCACATTGAATTGCTTTGGGCCAAAGTGGCATTGCCTGTGTTTTTGTTTTGTTTGGTTTTTTGTTTGTTTTTTAGCAGATACTGTTAAGAGAAATTGTTAACTGTGTCTTTGGGCTTCAGTGTCTGAGGACCTTTTGAAACTCTGCCTAGAAATCATCGCTCATAGCCGCTTGAGTCTCCTTTTCATTTAATCTTCTGAGGCCCCAGTGTGGATGAATCATGAGATAAGGTTCTGGTGTCTGTGGCACCTTTGTCACCTGAGCTGGCATTACCCAGCACTTGCTGTGTCCGTTCATCCTGTAGCTCCCCAGAGGGACAATAGTCATGACTACGCTTTGAGGAGTACCATTTCTCAAATCCCGAGTACATAGATTCCCCAGAATTTCATCACTTATCAAAATACAGTCAGCCCTCTGAATTGCAGGTGCTATATGTGAGGATTCAACTGAGTGTGGATCCAGAACATTAGAAAAAGACTCGCCTCTGCGCTCTACTGAGCAGTTGCTGATTTGTGGTCATCCCCTCAACAATGCAGTAGAATGACTATTTGTGACCATTTGTGCTGTACTAGGCAGTGTATGCATGATAGAGATGGCTTCCAGTGTACGAAAGGATGCCTACATGACTTATATGCAAACACTATGCTGCTTATGTCAGAGACTCTGGTGTCTTGGAGCCAGCTGCCACAGACACCGAGGGATGGAGCTGGCATTAACTAAAGCATCCAGAACCCTGGAGTTTGCTAGATTGTGCATCAAGAGGAAATGAGAAGTTAATGGGGGCATGTGCCTTGCTGGATGTGGCTCTTGGCCTCCTTCCTTGGCCACCCAAGAGTTCTGAAGCTGCCATTCAGGACCAGACTTTACCCTCACAGGTCACCCTCATCCTAAGCCTCTTTGCTGTCTTGTTTGCACAGTGTGTACACACGTGCACATGTTTTCTTTATGGGTGGAAGTGAGGGACTTTAGCAGAGGAGATATGGGGCGATGGCGAATCCTGAGAGCCTGGCTTGCCTGACAGCTGTCAACTTTGCTTGGAACATTAGAGTTTGTGTGCAGCCCTTTAGTTAAAGACATCATGCATCTCACAGCAGCCATGGGGGAGGACTTATAAAACCCAGAACCTTTCTGCTCAAATGCCCAGCCCATCTCATGCATCCTTCTGGTGGCCTGGGAGCATGTGCAAATCCCCTGCTCCTTCCCCACATTTGTGTCCCAGCAGGTCCCAGGAATGCTTTCTGCTCAATTTGTATAACTTATGTCACACCGTGATAGCCCAGACTTTAGAAACTGGGCTTGGGAGTCCTAGCTGAGTGTTCCTGCATCACCTTGGGAACCTCCTACTCCATCCTCCTCCCATAAGTGATGGGAGGAGGGGAGGAGTCCTGAAGTGGCAGCTGTTTTCCCACCATTGCTGCTTCTGTGTTCATCCTGTAGGCCCAGCTAGCCAGAGTAAGGCCTCAGCTAATCCTGGGGGCATAATACAAAGGGGAGGGAGGGGCTGACCCCAAGCCTTAAGTTTCTTTGTGTCTCAGGGCTCTGGTATCTTTAAGCCTATTTGGTTCCTTCACACTCTCAGAGAGTCATTTCTCTCATTAAATAAACAAAACAAAACAACAAACCAACTTCCTCAGCCTGCCTGGTCCCTGCAGAAGAGTGTGCTGGTCTCATTAAGTGAACAGATACAGTTCTTTAAAGTCTGAACAGTTTAAATTTCATTATTCAGCATACTGTTTATTTGGGGACCAGAGTTTGCCAAAGCTGGAGGACCCTGTGAGGGGTTCTGACTAGACTCACAAGGTGCTGAGAGCCACACCTGAACTCTAGAATGGGTCCAGGATAGAAGGTACAACTTCTACCTCCTTTGCAACTGAGTCACTAACGTCAAAAGTCCCTCTGACGGCGTGGGGGTCATGAAGTTGTATGCATACATCCCAAAGCATGTGTTGGTCACACTCAAGTGTCTTTAGTGTTTGGAGTCTCTGATTAGAGCTCAGAATAATTGGTGACTTGGAGTTAAAACCAACAAGACCAAGCCCACCAGTCCACCTTGGGATCTTGTCATTCCATGGACTTGTTTCTTTTAGGGTCTGTGCTTTGTTTTTGTAGGCTGGGTCCTGGTCTGTTTGGAGATTGGTGGCTGGTGGTGTAGCTCCCATGGATCACATGCCATGCTCCTAACTTGTCAGAGCTCTGCAGAAACAACAGTGAACAGAATAGGCAGTGATCCTGACCTTAGGGAGCTTCTGGTCTAGAGGGATGCAGCGGCCAGAGAGCCAGGGTATGGATATGAGGAGCAGCTATCCAAGCACAGAGAAGAGAGGCTGTGCCTTACCTATCGTGGACTCTGCCACTGGCTGGATGTGCATCCATAGGGCATGTGTGATCTCTTGCCACTTTCTGCTACTAGAGTGCCCAGGAGATGACAGCAAAGCCAGTGGCAGAGCCACTTGCCTCCAGGACACTGTGTCTTGATGGTGTTTGAGAATGAGTTTGTTAGCTTTCTGTATGTGAGTTCATGTTTTGTGTGTAGGTACCTCCAACTCCCTATCTTGCTGACAGCCTGGGTATTAGGCTATTGTGGTAGATGACGGGGTCTCAGAGTCTTCGTGTTCCCAAGTGTTCTACCCCACTCTTCCAGTCTATTTCCTTTTTATTAATTTTTTTTGCTTTGAATTTATTGCATAAACAGTCTCTCATTTCTGCCTCTCCCTCCCTTACTTTTCTTCATTGTTTGAGATAGGGTCTCCTGTAGCCCAGGATTGCCTAGAACTTCTTCCCATTCCTGTTTCCACCTCCTGAATGCTGGGATTACAGATGTGCACTACCACACCTGGTTTATACAGTGCTGGGGATTGAACTCAGGACTTTGTGTATGCTAATGCAGCACTCTATGGACTGAGCTACATCTCCAGGCCCTGTATTAACATTTTCTTTTGAGTTTTTCATATTTTCTTCTGTTGTTTCATAATGGGGATTGAACCTAGGGCTGTGCACATGCTGGGCAAGTGTACCACTGAGCTATGTGATCCTAGCCCAGGGTTTTCATCTTGGTTCTGGGTTTTTGGTATATGCTTAGAAAGTGTCCCAAATATTAATTCTTGGAAAGTCAGGTCCACCTCAAGCATTGTTATTCATATCATTCTGCCTGCTCTCCCAGGCTTCTCCACTGTCTCAGATTCCCCCAAATATCCCTCTCCAATGTCTTTACTTTAGGTCCACGTTTCTTCAGTGTAGTAGGGAGGCCTCTTGTTTGTTCCTCGCTGCCCAGACTCCTGAAATAACCACACAGAAACTGTATTAATTAAATCACTACGTGGCCCATTAGCTCTAGCTTCTTATTGGCTAACTCTTACATCTTAATTTAACCCATCTCCATTAATCTGTGCATTAATGAGGTCATGGACTACCAGCAAAGTTTCAGCATGTCTGTCTCCGGTGAAGGCTCCATGGCTTCTCCCTGACTCCACCTCTTTTCTCCCAGCACTCAGTTTATGCCCCCCTCCCCCACCTAGCTCTGTTCTACCCTATTAGGCCAAGCCAGTTTCTTTATTAACCAATGGTATTCACAGCATACAGAGGGGAATCCCACATCACTCCAGAACAGTAAACAGGGAAGCTGATGCTTGGATGTTACATCCCACCCAGTCTGTTCTCTAAAGCTGTATCCACAGTGAAGGGAGGTGCAGATGCATGGGATTACATTGATTCAAGCAGCTGAACCGATTCTTTATAAGAAAACTTAGATTCATAGCTGTGTGTCACACATTGCTCTTGCTTATTCTTAAGCAAAGGATAGCCAACTTTTTTCACACAGGGCCAGATTGTCAATATTTTTTGCTCAGCTACAGCTGCTATGCCTGTAGAAAGGGAAATTACAACTATAGCGTTACTACCATGCACCATCAGAGTAGTTAAAGTCGAAAAGTGTGCTAATATCAAGGCTTGGCAAAAGGGAACAAAGGGGAGAGTCATATGTTGAATTTTCAAAATTCTTGACAGTTTTGAACCAGGCACAGATGCATGTCTTAGGACTTACTTAGTGATTCTATGACTAATGTAGATCTAAGCGACATGTATGCAGCATATATGCCCCAAAGACATAAAAGTGTTCATGCTAGTAACAGTTTTCATCAACAATGGTTAATTATGTGTATTCACACAAAACATATAGTGCTGAAGATGGAGGTAATTACATTCATAATTACACAATACACAATTCTCAGACACATGATCGAGTGCAGGAAGTTATCCATTTATATCAAGTTTAAGGCAGGAGCCCTGGTTCAGAGTCTTGGAGCTCTATCTGTGGGAGAAGGGAGTGTTAGTGAGTAGGGGCTAGTGAAGATCTCTGGACCACAAGTGACTTTTTCTGTTCTTCATCATTATTATTATTATTATCATCACCATTTTTATTATTATTATTATTATTTTTGTGGGTTAGCTTTTATCTGCATATTTGTCTGCATGAATGTGTGGGATCCCCTGGAACTGGAGTTACGGACAGTTGTGAGCTGCCATGTGGGTGCTTGGATTGAACATGAGCCCTTTGGAAGAGCAGTCAGTGCTCTTAACTGCTGAGCTATCTCTCCAGCCCTTTTTCTATTCTTTTGTCTGAATGCTGGTGCCATGGATGTGTTCATTGAAAAATCCATTTACCGGCACTTTTGCATTGTGCTTACATATTCCTTAAAGGCACAGGAGACGGGTGTTGTTGGCATGGGGCCTCTTGTATTTTCCCAGCTGGGAACCAGAAATGTAAGAAAGAAGAAGATGGCAACGAAATCCAAGAGGCTTTTCAGGTACTTCTGAATTACATAGTGACTGATTTGTCCTCATCCCAGATGGCAGTAGATCAGGAAGTCATGAGAGAACTATTTCTGTTGTGTCCTTGGGAGGAACCTCAACCCCAAGAGAAGGTCCTGGTAGTGTGCAGAGCACCAGAGACTCAAGGAATGAAAGCAATGATTCTGGTTTCCCTCCCTCTCTTGCTCTTCACTCATCTTATCCTGATGCAAAGGGTCAGAATTCTTGCTAGGGAGCCTACACCCACAGAGCAAAAAAGAAAAATGCCACTTTTGAAAGGACAGATGCAAATTAGCATTTTATGGACAGAGCCTCTTGCTGAGCTGGAGAACCCAGACGCAGTGGGCAGCACAGAAGGTGGCGTTGGCAGGCAAGAAGTCCACTTTTTCAGAAGCTGAATAAAAGATGTTTCAATAACTTGATTCAGGAGTTGGACAGATGGCACAATGGTTAAGTGCTTGCCATGCAAACATCAGGACTAGAGTCTGAATCCCTCAGAATCCATGTAAATGCCAAGTGGGTGGGGCAGCCTGCCTGTAATTCAAGGCTGAGAAAGCAGAGAAGGGATCCTCAGAGCAAGCTGGCTAGCAATAGTAGCCATATTGACGAGCTCTGGATTTGATTGAGTTGTCTCAGTGAATAAGGTGGAAGATCGATTGAGGATGGCTCCTGACATCAACCTCAGGCTTCAGTGCGTGTGTGTGTGTGTGTGTGTGTGTGTGTGTGTGTGCGCGCGCACACACACACACACACACACGTACCTGCACACATATGTGCCTCCACACACATTGAAATTAATTAAAAAATAATAACTTGATGCAGAAATAAATGTTTCACTGCATGATTATTTCATGATAAGCCACTCCTGGAGGGGTTCATCTATATAGCAGTATTGACTGGGACTGCTCAGCAGTCTATCTTTTGTGAGTATGGATGTCAGGTCAAAATAACAGATGTCTTTTGGCTCAAGTGTGGTGGTACACACATGTAATCCCAGCACTTGGGAGACAGCGGTAGGAGGTAAGGAGTTTAAGTTCAGTCTTAGTTATATAGGAAACTTCAGGTCAGCCTGGGCCATATCATCAGACTCTGTCTCAATAAAACAACAAAATAAAGCAAATAAACAAAAACCCCAAGGAACGCCTTTTGCAAGTGGTAGGATATTCTCTCTTTCGGTAATAGGAAAGTCAAGGAAAGAAAATGAGAAGTGTTTGATTGTATAGGAAGAGGAAAGCTCAGATATGTCCGCCAATGACATGAATAACCTATTGTTCTATGTAGGTAAGTTTAAACATTTGTTTACAACACTATTTTTTGAGACAATGGCTAGATATGTAACCTTGAACTGGTATTGAACTCATACAGACCTCTGGCCTTAGCTTCTCAAGTGTTGGGATTACAGGGTTGATCTACCACGCCCAGGGTGAAAAACGTCATCGGTAGCTTAAGAGTTTGCTCTTAGTTCCTAAGTACTGTTGTTGCTTGTGCATAAAGATGGGGTGAATATTCTAGTCATCTATTTAACAGACCACATGCTGATTTCCCCACTTCTTTCTCATTAATAAAGTACTTTGAATGCTAAGTGTCTTCATTGATTGATCGGTTTGGTTCTTGGAGATCCTCAGAACTCATACAGCTGAGAAACTAGAGACCTAAGGGGAGCCTTGCTTGTGCATGGAGTTTCTGGATGACGACTCCTGCATCATTAAGAGATTCAAGGGTTTTGCCCTTCGAGGAGCCGTTTATCTTCTAACCAGCCAAAAATAGGCACAGAATCAATCCTTTGCATGTTATCACTTCAGAGTGTGTCACGAGGTTTGTCTGACTTGGGAATGCTTTCTGCCAAGTTGGAAAGCAGTTTGGGAGGCTCCAGGTAGCTGTGATACTGCTCTGTCCCCTCCAGAGCCAGTCTTTCCCCTAGTAGTGCTGAGATTATCGACTTTATTCCATGTATTTTGATTAACAAATTGCATTTATCAAAGGCCTCAAGCAGTAGCATTTTTCTGACGATTGGATGAGTCAGTCTGTTAGTAGCACCCAGGTGTGTTCAGTTGTTTGATCTTGTGACATGTCCTTGTCAGCTACAAAGTTCATAATGGGAGAACTGCATGAGTTATTAAGATCAATTTTATAATGCTTTTGGTAAGATTGTATATTTTGTGTTGGACTGCTATGGTGATCTGAATGTGAAGGCTCAGTTGGTGGCACTTTTGGGAAGATTATGGACCCTCTACAAGAAGACACCTATCAGGAGGAAGTACATCATTGGTAGTGGGCTTTGAGGTAGGATATGCCGACCCTTCTTCCTTTTCTTTCTCTCTGCTTCCTGTGTGAGGATCAAATGTGGTCTCTCTGCTTCCTGTGTGAGGATCAAATGTGGTCTCTGCTTCCTGTGTGAGGATCAAATGTGGTCTCTGCTTCCTGTGTGAGGATCAAATATGGTCTCTCTGCTTCCTGTGTGAGGATCAAATGTGGTCTCTCTGCTTCCTGTGTGAGGAGCAAATGTGGTCTCTCTGCTTCCTGTGTGAGGATCAGATGTGGTCTCTGCTTCCTGTATGAAGATCAAATGTGGTCTCTGCTTCCTGTGTGAGGATCAGATGTGATCTCTGCTTCCTGTGTGAGGAGCAAATGTGGTCTGTTTGCTTCCTGTGTGAAGATCAAATGTGGTCTCTCTGCTTCCTGTGTGAGGATCAGATGTGATCTCTGCTTCCTGTGTGAGGAGCAAATGTGGTCTCTGCTTCTTGTGTGAGGATCAAATGTGGTCTGTTTGCTTCCTGTGTGAAGATCAAATGTGGTCTCTCTGCTTCCTGTGTGTGGATCAGATGTGGTCTCTGCTTCCTGTGTGAGGAGCAAACGTGGTCTATCTGCTTCCTGATTCCAGGCTGGCCTCATGCCCCTGCTGACGTGCTTTCCTCACTGTGGTGGGCTGTGCACCACCTGGAACTGTGAGCTAATAAGCCCGTCTCCTCTCAGTTGCTTTTGGTTGTGGTATCTTATCACAGCCAAACAGAAGCGACAATGTGACTGTTCATAGCTGTCCTTTGTTGCATGAGGTTTAAGGGCCACTGGATGGACACACTTGATAATTTCAAATATTCTTTGAAAGAATCATTTGAAGCTCCATGAATTCTCAAAAACATGGAAAAGGTTTGTCTCGTAGGTAGAGTGTGAACTAGTCACGGCAAGATGCTTTGCCTTCCAGATTTGAGCTCCTCACAGAAATGGTACTGTGTGGTAGGTCATAGTCTCATTTCTCCCATAAGGAAAAAGTCTTAGAAGTTGAGTGATTTGTGTAAGGTCACACTGCTTCTGTGTGGCAGAGCTGGGGACTGAAGCTATGTGCCACCACCACTACCACCACCTCTTCTTTCTCCTCCCCCTTCTCCCCCCTCCCCATCTCATTCCCATAATGCTTTCTCAAACTGGGGTCCTTGCTGCCTGGAAAGTCTGTGGACATCATGGTGGCAGAAATGAGGGTTTGGTCTATGAGTTTACAATTTGAGAAAAATTTATCTTCCATCGGAAGCTGACAAACATTTTCTGTAAAGGGTAGATGGAAATTTGTTTGTAGATCACACAGTCTCTGTGGCAATGATTCATTCACTCTGCGGTTGTGATTTGAACACTGCATAGACAATGCATAAATAACTGTGCATTTGTGTACCAATAAAACTTTATTTATAGAGCTTTGGCTCTTAGTCTGTGCTTGTTGCTGCATTAGTTCCTGCATTAGTCTGTGCTGCCTTCTTC
The DNA here is from genome assembly GCA_004026605.1 of Ondatra zibethicus. NCBI lineage: Eukaryota > Metazoa > Chordata > Mammalia > Rodentia > Cricetidae > Ondatra > Ondatra zibethicus. Next base: position 73,360 of record PVIU01001157.1, on the reverse strand, counting down.
TCTTGCCAGACTCTGCCCTCTCTGGGCTCAAAGCCCCACTACCTTCTTGGAAGCTTTCTACTCTCTCTGAGAAGTCACATATTCCATTCGTGTGCCAGGTCCTGGGTGCAGCATCATGGCTAGAATGAACTTCTTGATTTCTTGGAGGTGGCATTCTGGTGGGAGACAAGCAGGCATACGTCAGGTCATGGTGAGGAGTAAGAAGAATAGGGAAGGGGATGGATGGAAAGGGGTGGGGCTATTTTACATGGGGGATGTGCAAGAAGGACTCTAAATTGGAGGGAAGGAAGGAGCAAACCCTTAGCTGTCTGGGTGAAGAGGATTTCAGGCAAGAGAGAAGCGCATGGAAGGATCTCAGGCTGCTGGGTGGAGAAATTTGAATGTGAACGAGGTGAGAATCCAGAGCCTTCTAGAGTAAGGTGCTGACAGAGAAGCCCTGAGTTTCTGAATATCTAAAAAGTCAGAGCTACATGCTTTCCATATTGGAAATAGTTATTTTTCTTGTCAATGTAGCTAAAGGAGGAAGGGCTTATGTTGGTTGATGTAGGGTATAGTCCACCATGGCAGGAATAGTCTGATGGATGGGTTGACTTGGTGACATTTCCCCGAGGATCGCAGTAGGGTGTTGTAGGCACAAAGCTAAAGGCAGTACCGAGAGCCGGAGGAGCAGCTTCATTTGGATGTTTAAACTGGGGTTGTTGGTTGGATCTTCATCTCCAGATGTCAAATAACAATGAACTGTCAAGTTAGGAGTTCAAATTAGTGCCATATGGTGGGGAACTGGCAAAGCATACATTAGACGATCTTTACCAGCAGGCCGGCTGGAGTTGTCCCGAGAGTGACCAGGAAGAATGAAAACAGGCTGGAGGTGTTGGGTCTTTGCCGCCGATGCCTTTCAGGTTTCAAGAATCTTACCTAAAGCTATTTCTATATTCTTTTTCTCCCACCGTTATCCATGGGACTACCAGGCCGTCCTGGGAACAATGCCTCTGAAACCCCTTGCGTGTGCACCACCTACAGAGGTGTGCCACCATCTTTGCCCTATGCCTTGGTTCTGTGTCTGCCCTGCCAAGCAGTCTCATGGCCCACAGTTCACCTTCAGACAGTTGTGAGCGAAGCAGAAAGGCACGGCTGCCTTCCCTGCCTGTCCCCCTCCCCCGCCCTGTCTCCATGGTGCTACCCACTTTGTAGCTTTCTCAATGTTATAGAGTAACACGTCGCCAATGTATTAAAGACCTGGAAGGATGCTAGAGTTGTACAATCACTGTAGGGCTTACTCTCTTTCTAGAATGTTTCCTCATGCTGAAATGTCAGTTGCATAATTGGAGTTCTGCTGTGGCCCTCATTGAGTGGTGGCTGCTGTGTTGGTTGGGTTGTTGTATTAGTGCATTTACATTTCTGTGAGCAGAACACCTGACAGGAAACAATCGAAGGGAGGAAAGGCATCCTCGCTTTAGCTATCAATTTGACCCAGCCTAGAGTCACATAAGGGAAGAGTCTCAGTTGAGGGATCAGATTGGTCTGTGGGCAACTCTCTCTCTCTCCCCCTCTCTCCCTCTCTCCTTTTATCTCCCTCTCTTTTCCTCTCTCTCTCTCTCTCTTTCTCTGTCCCTCCCTCCCTCCCTTCCTCCCTCCTCCTCCCTCCCTCCCCCCTGTGGTGTGTGTGTGTTTGTGTATGGTGCGGTGTGTGTGTGTGTGTGTGTGTGTCTTATTAACTGATGTAGATGACACAATTCCCTAGGCGGATGGCCCTGGGCTAAGAAAGCTAGCTTAGCATAAGCCTCGGGAACAAGAAAACCAGGCAACAGTGTTCCTCCATGGTTTCTACTTTAAGTTCTTGGAGTTTCGGCTCTGAATTCTCTCGTGATGGACTTCCACCTGGAGGTGTGAACCTGATCAACCCTTCCCTCCCCTAAGCTGTTTTTTATCGCAGTGAGAATGGAACCCAGAACAAAATGTTTATTTTCGCCCATGTTTCAGGGGATTTCAGGCCACCTCAGCAGAATAGTTTCCCAGTGGCGGATCAGGAAGCAGAGGTGGAGCTGAACCAGGGACTGTGCTATGGCTTTCAGAGTCTTACCGCTAGTAACATACTCCTGCCCAGAAAACCCACCTCCTAAAATGATAACACCATCCGGTGAATAAGCATTTAGAGCATGCTCCCATGGAAGATAATACATGATGGAGAGATACTGGGGGATGCAGAAAAAGGAAATGAATGTGTGGTGTTTTAGCTGCGTGGAGGAAGGGATGAAGCCAGCACCGTGGTGCTGCCCAGAGGAGAACAGGTCCCCACTAGTGCTCTGGATGTCTTGGGAGATTTTGTGTACCCCTAGGAACCACTCCCTACAGCAGAGAATCCCAGGGAAGATCTCTGAAGCCTCTGCCAATGCACACCTGGAAAGAGATCCCACTCTGATGCCTCTCTCACCTTGGGAGGTAGGAAAGAATCATAGCTTTCACTTGCCTATGCCAAGTCAGATCAACTGATAATGCCTACCTTCCAGGGAGGAGGAAAGCTGATTGATTAGTCCTGTCGACCAGAGAATGTATGGGGCTGGCTTCATTTTTGCCTAGTAGAGTGTTTCCAACTGTCGGAGAGCTGTCCCTCACATCCCATCAGGGTATTAGGCCATGTGAACCACACACCTACCAAGTTAGAGTTGGCTTGAAACTAATCAGTTGGACTGTAGACTAGCCATAATTGATTAGTTTTTGAAAAATAGAATAAAACAAAAATCACAATTTTCTTCTTAGGTTTTGGAGGTGGTGCCTGACAATGTCATTTTCATGTTTCACATCACATGTAAAGGAAGCTTCTAGAAAAGTCAGAATAAAGTATTAGAGAGGAATAAAAATTCAAAAGTAGCAAGAACTTTCCCCTGTCAAAGGAATGGTATTTGTAAAGGTATTTTGAGTGCTGTTTAACTGTAAGGACTTATTTTTGTGCTTTCCTTGAGGAAAACCAACCCAACCATAGGCTCACAATTACAGAACACATTGACCTTATTGTTTTCCCTGCAATTAAGCTGGAGCACTATGGGAAACTCTGACATGTCTTTGACTGAACCAGATGAGTCCTTGTAGGAGGGCCTGGCTGGAGGGAGGAGATGTGGCCTGCAGTGTGGAGCATCTATTGTTTGTCCAGCAGGAATACAACCTCCGACAGGTTGGCTGTTGCCTCCTGTGCAGGCTTAACATATGTGGATTGACTTCATGTGGGAAGGCCAGCCCTGCAGTAAAGGGGAATGATTGCCTGTTGAGCCCTCGCTGTCCCGTCAGGCTCTTGGGATGGTATCAAGGTCAGGAAGGTCTTGATAAAGAAAGCATCAGAGCGAGTATCTCTTTTACTTGCTGTCTGTCCATCTCCTGGATGCTCAGGACCCAGCTGGAAAATGAATGAGGGAGGAGGTATGGGATGAGCAGCCAGGGCACCTGCAGGTCAGAAACTGAGCATACACTCTGGAGCTGGCTGGTCCAGTGTGTAAGGGCACACATTCCACCTCCCCTTCTAGGTTATCCCCTCTTATATCTGACATCCATTCCTCTGTGTGCTAATCTCTTTTGCTCCTAAGTTCCTCCTCGAGATAGGTATCAAATATTTCCCTTTATGTTTGGAAGATAAGTAAGTCATTGTAAAAGTAATGTATAGTTTTCCATGTTGGTATTTTATAGAGGCAGATGATGAAATACTCATTGTTGGCAACTGTTAAAAAAGATTGGTGAACCTTCAAGGGGGACACAGCGCTCTTTGCCTGTACTCCTAGTGCTCATCAGGCTGAAGAAGGAGGATGATAAATTTGAGGTCAGTCTGGTCGACACATGAATTCCTAGGCCCAGCATGAGCTATAGCGTGAGGTCCTTTCTCACAAATATAAATAAAAACCAGCCCAGCATATTACAGAGGATGATTTGAGCCTCTATTCATGGTTTGTGGACCAATTGCCATAAAGAACACTAGCACCGTGACTTTCTTCTTTATATAAGGCCCTGACATCCTCGTCACCTTGATGTCTATAGAGAGATTGTACTTGGTGGGATCAAAGAAAATGCTTTAAGGTCCCCTAGGGTTGAGGGAACCCAAGGTTTCTAGTGTTGGAAAGAGCCCAGACCTTGTTCCAGAAGGTGATGTGAGGTACTTGAGAGCTCCACATGACAGAAAAGTTTGCTAGGTTGGTTGGTCTGTGATCATTGGACAAATCAAAAGCAAATTCCAGAGTCAGTGTAAGGAATACCTGTGGAACTCATGTTGGGGTATGGCTATGCTGGGGAGGAGGTGTCTGGTGCAGAAAGCCTGAGCTACTTAGTAAGTTCTAGACCAGGCAAGGCTGCATAGCAAAACTCTACCTCAAAAGTATAATAACCAAAACATTAATAATAATAATAACAACAACAACAATACTCCCCAAATCCAGTGTGTTGGTCCTGTCCTGCTGCTGGATCAGAGTGAACAGTGCACAGGGTTTGAATGTAATTCCTGCCCCTTGTAAAGGTCAAACCCCTCTGTTTTTATTAAAATTGGTTGTTTACAATGTTTATATATGTTTACTTATGTACACGTGCATTCGTGCGTGCATGTTCTCTCTCTCTCTCTCTCTCTGAACTCAGAAGACAACTTTGTGAAGTTGGTTTCATGTTCACATGGGTTCTGGCCATTGAACTCAGGTTTCCAGGATTGGGTGGTAACTACCTTTCCTCACCAAGCCCTCTTTCCTGCTCCTGACTACATTTTTAGTAATATTTATTTACTGGACTGATGTGGGATTCCCCTCTGTATGCTGTGAATAACATTGGTTAATAAAGGACTGCTTTGGGCCTATAGCAGAGCTATAGGGGAACAGAGCTAGGTGGGGAAAACTAAACTTAATGCTGGGAGAAAGGAGGCAGAGTCAGGGAGAAGCTGTGGAGCCGCCACAGAAGACAGATGTGCTGAAACTTTGCTGGTAGGCCACGACCTCGTGGTGATGCACAGATTAATGGAGATGGGTTAAATTAAGATATAAGAGTTAGTCAATAAGAAGCTAGAGCTAGTGGGTCAAGCAGTGATTTAAATAATAGAGTTTCTGTGTGATTTTTTTCGGGGCTAAGCGTCCTGGAGCTAACTGATGGCCTCCTCCAACACTGGACTGTGTGTGTAGAGGAGCCCTGGAAAGAAAAGTTCCCAAGTTGAGCAGAGGCAGCGTCTGGGCCATAAGTGAGCAGTGAACAGGCTTCTGGTGCTGGCCATTGTGCCCAGCAGCGCACACAAGGTGTTCTGAAGTCTTCCACGGCCACCTTCAGCCCAGCACCCTGGCTCCCTGTGTCTGGCTTTCCAAAGGTTTCCCTGAGGCCTATTCTCGTATTTCCTGATCCTGCAAGGTCCAAACCTGGCTCCCAAACTCTCATGGAACTTGTCTGGTGGAAACAGCTTTGATTTGGGGGGTCACAAGCTGGAGGTTTCACACCTGTCTAGCATGTCTCAGCTGGAGGGTCTCCCCATCGGTAAGAGGCAGGAACAGCTCCTTGGAGGAGACCTGCCAGCTTTACCTCATGTGGATCTTGTCATCACCTCACTGCTCCCACTTTCAGGGCTGTAGGGACTCAGATGTGTCTGTGTTTCTGGCAGCCTGGGGTTACTCGATCAGGATGGCTTTAGGTAGAATGGGGACCTAGTGGATGCACAGATCCCACCCAATGGAGCATTGCCTTGTCTGAGGGTGGAGTGATCCCTTACACTACATAAAGGTCAAACTGTGCTGCTTCAGGCTTCTCTCTGGAAGCACAGCCTGAGTATTGTGGCAACGTTACAGGACACAGGACATGTCCACCAACCACATGCATCCGGAGCTGCAATGCCTGCTTGGTCAGAGCATTTTTCTTTAACATCTGGGAATGATTATACTCTGCCTAAAACACAGTGGTAGGGCAGCTTTAAGAAACGCACTTGGTTGAAAGAGGGTGACAAGCAGGCAGCTGGCTTGTGCATGGCCCTCCCTGGAGATAGCCCTCCCTGGAGACCTTAGTTCTGAAGGGTTTTCCACAGCCAACTTCCTTTGTCTTTGAATCAGAAAGGGACCAAGTCTTGTCTTGTCAGAAATCTCCCACTGACTGAGACTAAAGCCATTTGAACTGCTTCTGGGAGGGACCTCAGGAACATTCTGATTTAGGCTTTGAACAATTTGTGTAGATGAGGTTTGTGATAGTTGATATTGTCAACTTGGCAAGGTCTAGAATCACCTAGACAGCCCCTGTGGGTGTGCCTTTGAGGGAGTACCTAGACTGGTTCCCTCTCTGTGGGCAGCACATTCCCTGGGTCGGGGTTTCCCACTGCATGAAAAGGAGGAAGTCAGCTGAGCGCCAGTCACTTCCCTTTGCCTCCCGAGTGTGGCTGCAGTGTGACCAGCTGCCCTGCGTTCCTGCCACCACCTGCCCACTATCATAATATGTGTCTTTAACCAGTGAGCCAAAATCGAACCCTTCCTTCCTTAAGTTGTTTTGTAGATACTTTGTCATAGCAACAAGACAAGTCACTAAGCCTTGCTATGTAGCCCAGGCTGGCCTCAAATCCCCAAGTTGTCTGCCTCAGCCTCCTGAAGGCTGAGAGTGCAGGCGTGAGCCACCACCCTTGAGGAGAGAAAAGGGTGTCTGATTTTGAAATCTCTTCTCTCAGCTCCATTACTATTATTAAAAGAAAATGATTTTGCCGGGCGGTGGTGGTGCACGCCTTTAATCCCAGCACTCGGGAGGCAGAGGCAGGCGGAGCTCTGTGAGTTCGAGGCCAGCCTGGTCTACAAGCGCTAGTTCCAGGACAGGTTCCAAAGCTACAGAGAAACCCTGTCTTGAAAAAAGCAAAAAGAAAAAAAAAAAAAGAAAATGATTTAACAGTGCTGGAGGGCGGGGAGGGGGATGGTGTCTGACCATGAGCCCTGCGTGTTCTGCGCAAGGGCTGAAATCCTGAGCCTCACTCTCAGCCTTGACTCTGGCTTTTCAAAAGTCAGCACTGGAAGGCAGAGGGAGGAGGATTTCTGTGATTTCCAGGCCAGGCTGGCCTACATAGCTAGCTGTTACAAAAGAAAACACAAAACCAAAACCAAAAAACATGAAACCCAGCTCACCAGGCAGCCAGCCAGGCAGTCAGCCAACATTGTAGCATGTGTTTTAGCTGTCAAGTGTCACTGGGTAGTAATAAGATGACTGATGGTGAATCTAAATCTCACAGAGAATAATCTAAAAATTCAAATTTCACAGTAAAACATATAATGTGCTTAAAACCTTGATTATCGGTGGGTGAGATGGTTCAGTAGGTAAAGGAAATACCATATAAAACAAAAACCTGTCTACCTGGGTTCATTCATGGAGCCCACATAAAGGTGGAGAGAGAGAACAGCCCTCCACATAGCTATCCTCCGACCTTCACAGGCTTCCTGCCCACGTCATATACTTATATACATAATACATAATAATAACAATAAACAAACCAAGTTACAAAATTTCATTAATTCTCAAAACTTAATACTCAGCAATCTTAGGTCCAATTGTTTTATTTTATGTCAGTGGTGAGACTCCTCAGACACACAGTGCTCTTACTCAGGACATTTCTAGAGCTACAGACCAATAGCTTTTGCCTCAGCTACAGAAGTATACACAGTGGTTAGTGAGTGTGGCCCGTAAATATGTCACGCCTGGCTGTGGCCATAACCATGCTCACGGATGCCACGCAGCACGAATCTCCCACCAGGAGAGCCCACATTTTCTCCTCAGCCTGTCTGAGACACTGATTAGAGACGACTATGTGTTTGGGTTTTTCTTTTATTAAGTAACTAACTTGGGAACATTATGGCTTTGAGCAGAGAGGCTTTGTGAGGACTTTAGCTGTCCCCTCTGTGTACCTGTTTGGATGGAGGGCTGGAGGAGAATTCTTTCTTTCTCAGAGATGGGCATTCTGTTCTTGAGCAGGCAGTGTTTGCTCTCTTCCTTCCCATTCCTTCTTCTCCCCCTCTTTTTCTCCCATCCTCTCCTATCCCCTTCCCTCCCCCTTTTCATTCTCTTTCCCTTCTCTTCCCCTTTCCTTTATTGTCTCCCAGTTAAACATGTACAGTTTGCCATTTATAGGTACACGATGCCTGTAGGTGTTTCAAGCATATTGAAAAAGTTATGGCAGAGATTACAGGGGACAGCGTTTGGTGAATACCATCCCTAGTCCTTTACTTCATGATATCTGCTGGGGAAGGCAGGGTCCTGTAAACAGTGATCAGCTTGCTGCCGTGAAGCTGCTGGCTGTGGAGATGTAGATGAGAGAGGGCAGGTGGTGCATGCTGACCTAAGCACCTGGGGCTCCGAGGACCTCAGGACAGTGCACATGGCAGGAGCCTCTGCAGAACTCTGCAGAGCTGTTTTGTGGTGGGATTTTCACTCATCACTGAGCTGGAGCTGTCTGGTCATATAGTTAATGAGTTACCACGGGACTAGAGTAAGGACGTGGCTGACTTCTTGCTGCTGATTTGGAGCTTGCTTGACTTTTTGAGAAGGTATAGGGCTAAGTGTACATAGCATATGGTGTCACAGACAGTGAAAAAGAAATGAAGAGACTTGACATGTGGTCAGTGTCTGAGGATAGGGAATTATTGCATCTCTTGAGTCGTGGTCCAGACTTACGGCACACAGGAGCCTGGTGGGCAGGTGGCCCGGAGACTTGGATAGTGTATGCCCCAAAGGAAGTGTGGTGGTGAAGAATCTGAGGGGCTCTCCATTGCTCTGTTCTTCCTGCGAATGAGGAACCTGGAGTTCAGTGTATATTCTCTTCACTCTTACCTATTGGCAACTAACCATACCTATTGTAAAAGGTCAAGCTGGCCACACTGGGCAAGGCCCGGAGCTGCTCACTGGCATTATGACATCTGCCCATTTCTGTTGTTTCACAGCTGTGATAATGAGTACTGGACTAGTTTCCTTTTCTTCTGAGGATGCTCTGACAAGCTCGTGTGTTCAGGTTTCCTGGCTAGCAGGCAGCTCACCCTCTAGAATTATTGAAAGCATTTCCTAGAAGTTCACCGTAGCAGCCAGCTGGACTTTCTGTGAGGTGTGGCTTCTGCTCCTGGGCCTGGTCATGGGTACCAGGTGGAGCTGGAGGCTTGGCCTGTTTCCAAGGATCACAGTGCATCTTTGTTGGGTGTTAGCTCGATATCCACAGATAGACCCCGGGGATGTACTTGCTCATTAGAAAGAACCCGTGAGGCTACGTGGTGGCAGTGGAAGGAGAGCCAAAGACTGGGAGAAGAGGAACAAGTTCCAAAGGAATTAGGGCTTCAACATTTGCTCTTGGCTTACTTCTTTCCTCAAGGAATCTAGCAGTATTATCTCTATCTGTTTTCTCAGAGTGGAGCCCAAGGTTCCTGGATCTATTCACCAAGTAATGGTGGGAATTGAATTATATAGATCCCTAGGATCCAGCTGCCTTGACCCACATAATTTGAATGTTTGGATGTGATTCAGTGTTCCAGCAGGCTATTGTATGCACTGGAGTTTTAGAACCACTGACAATGGATGGTAGAGAGCCCAGATTAAAGAGTCTTGGGGTTCTGGGCTATATTCTACAGGCCTTATTATGAGGGGATGTAAGGGGATCAGAGGAGCTCCCCAGCAGCTGGCTATCCCTGGCTCACAGCCTAGAGTCCACAGGCTGTGGTAAATGGTAGTCTGTGATTGTTCAAATCCTTTGCCTACTTTTAAATGGGGTTATTTGCCCTTTTGATGTTCAGTTGTAACAGTCTCTTAAATGCTCTAATACAAGTCCTTTACCAGAGGCAGTAAGTCTCTCATTGCTTTTCTCACTCCATTTCCTTTTCTCATGGGATCGTTTATGTAGCCTAGGCAGAGAGTACAGGGCACAGTGCTTGGTGACAATCTTTCCTAGTCCTGTACTTCATGATATCAGCTGGGAAAGGCATCAGTGTGAACAGGCCCTATATCAGGGCCATCAGCATGTCACCATGAAGCTGCTTGCTGGGGGTGTAAATGAGAAAGGAAAGAGGGGGTGTGCTGACTTAAGCACCCACACGGTGGCTTACAGCCATCTGAAACTACAGTTCCAGGGGTTCTGATGTCCTCATCTGGACTCTGTGGGCACTGCAGACATGTGGTATGTATAAACACATGCAGGTAAACATATACATAAAATAGAAATAAATACATCTTAAAAAGACACTAAACCAAACAACTCCCTCAGATACCACAGGTGCACACCCTCGCACGTATACACACACACACACCACACCACACAAAGTGAGTGAAGAAGAAAGAAAACTTACAACAGAGAAAAATAGTATAATTAAATTGGATCTTTGAAAAGATGAATAAAATTTATATATGTCTCTCTTAAATAACCCCAAATGCCTCCATTTGTTTAGAAATAATAGATAAAACAGGTCAGAAAGAGAAATCTCAGCTCTACCCCAGTCCCACACACTGTTACTTAGCCTTTTTCATGCTGGTGAGTATATCTACTTATTAGTTTGCTCAGGCAAGAAATTCAAGATTTTGCTTCTGTGTTGGACACTTCCATATTGGATCAGTCACTTGGTCTTCCTCACCTCCCTACCTTAACCCACATATCGTTACCCTCCTCCTTTTCTCCTGAAGTAATGATAGAATTATTTTTCAATTTGAATAAAATAATGTAGACCATAGGACATCGTACCTATGTAAGCCAATGCATTCTAGCTTTCTGAATAAAAAAGTCTAATATACTTTGGTGTGGCAGGTCCTTCTGTTTATGTGTTCCCTTTATTGGTTAATGAATAAAGAAGCTGGCTTGGCCTGTGTGATAGGGCAGAGTAGAGCTAGGCAGGGAAAACTAAACTGAATGCAGGGAGAAGGAAGGGGGAGTGGAAGAGAAGCCATGGAGCACCGCCAGAGACAGATGCTGAACCTTGCTGGTAAGCCACAGCCAGGTGGCAATACCCAGATTAATAGAAATGGGCTAAGTTAAGATGTAAGAGTTAGCCAATAAGAAGCTAGCACTAATGAGTCAAGCAGTGATTTAAATAATATAGTTTCTGTGTGATTTTTTTGGGGGCTAAACAGCTGGGAACAAACAAGTGACCTCCCTACTACAATACTTCCTTCTATTTAAGAATAGTCATTTACTTTCCTGTCTATGTGTTACCATTTCCTAAAACTTGCTCCTTTGTCTTCTCAAGGAATCTGGTTGAGGTTCTTGCTATTGGTGGGTGGGTCGTGTGCTCATCTTAGTTTAAATGTAAGTCTAGGACTTGATTTGGAAGCTACTTGAGTCAGCTTCAGGACAGGGCCATGCGTTCTTGGCTTAGTGATCACAAACAGCTTACCGAGGCTTCTGAGGAAGGAAAATCAAGCCACTTTCAAAGTAAGTACATTCATAATATAATCTTTCCACCCCTCTTCTACAATGTTCCCCTAGGTGCCAGACTACTTTGTAGATGTATTTACTGGGACTGGGCTTCATAACCCTGCATTCTGATTGGTTGTGGTTTTCCATAATAGTCTCTGTATGTTGCAAAGAGAAGTTTCCTTGATGTGGGGTGAGGACTACACTTATCTGTGGGTTTAAGGACAAATATTTAGAATGTACTTAGGGATTATGCTGGTTTAGTAAAGTGGTGGTTGTAGGTTCTCCTCCAAGAGCTGTGACTTCACTAGCCCTGGTGGTTGGCTGGGTTTCCTGAACCAGGCGTGATGTCCCCCTGTTCCGTGAGTCTTAAATCCAGAGAGTTGTTGGTTACCATTCAGGTATGCATGCCACTACTGCACCTTCTTTGCTATTACGCCCTACTGATCATTGTTGTGGTTCATCAGCTTCAGAGGTAGGTAGGACTCTTGGTTGTTTCCCTGCTTCAGAAGCTTGCATTGTGCCCTCTGGGTACCATGAAATCCTCAGGGAGGAGGCATTCAGGTCAGTTCCAGCTCAGGGGCCTCCTGGACCTGTGTCTGAAGGGCCTTAACTTCCATCTCTAGGGGTGGAGGTGGCAACCAAGGGTGATAGCCACAGCCTCTGTGTTTTAGGAGTCTCTTGAAAACCATAATCAGTAACTAAAAAGAGGGCTTCTCATACCTGGTGTTGTATGCCCTACCTTTTAAGGGATCCACAACCTCCCCCCGCCAAAAAAATGCTACCAGCTGGAGACCAAGTGTTTAATCATGAGAGCCTGTTAAAGATTCACATTCAAACCACAATATTGTCATCTTTTACTCTGAAGTTTGCAGGTGGAACAGTAGAGTGAGCTCTGGGGCCTAGGGACTTGGCATGCCTGCTTTCGCTCACTTCTCTGGGAGAGGCTTTGGAATCACTGCTCCCTAATTCCTAATTGGTGCTTCAGGTTCCTTGTACTCAGTACCTGCTCCTGTCCTTTGTCCCCAGCAGGAGTTTTAGCTCAGGAAGGGTCAAAGTTAGATTTGTGTGCTCTGTGTTCCATCTCAGGACGGGATATTTGCTGGCCGTCCCTGTTTGAGCTTGTCATACCACAGTACATTTAGCGGGCAACTTGTGGTGATAGCCTCCCCACAGCCGCCCCCCCCCCAGACTCTGGGAACTCTGATGTTCAGATTGGCCCTACCTGTCAGCTGTGGGTGGTCTGTGTTGACAGATTGTGGAGATAGGAGACTGACTTAAATTAACAACCACGAAGTTACCCTGAAGCCTAACCATCTACCGGGAAGTGCTGACTTAGGGTTGTTTCCCTATTTCTGTTGGGCTGTCTCATGTGTCTGTCATCAGCTGTTGCATCATCTGGAGCTTGACAATCTAGATTGGCTTCACTCAGTGGTGGGATTCCAATAACCAGAAGGGAGGGCAGCTCCTGGGAGTGAGTGCCTGCACTTGTCAGCTAGGCTACATCAGGTGTCACCCATGAGAAGCAAGACACAGGTTAGCCTGGGTTCCAGGTTGCTCTACAGATCACATGGGGAGGGTTGGGATGTGAGCATGGGAGGGTCCCGCCAAATGACACAGTGAGTGAGGCTCACTTGAGATTTTCTTTAAATGTTGAAGTCTATTGTTAAACTATGTATTTTCTCATTTCTATGCAGCTACAGAATTAGTGTAAATGGTAGCCTTGTGCATATTTATAGAAGGGTTCTGTTCAAATCTATTTCAGGGTTACACAGAAATTTTATTGCCTAGACTAGACTCAAGATTTGCTGCCAGAACCCAGATAATCATTAAACCACCCCAGCAACACACCACTTCGCTGGCTTAGGGAGAGGGAAAGAATATATAAATCGAGACGTGACATCAGCCTTCCTTCAGATGGTTGAGGTTTTTCCGGAATGGTGAGCTTGCCCTTTTGGAGTTCACTGTCTTTGTTAGGAACAGTCCAAAGAACCCCAGAGTCACTTGGTGAGGCCTCCATAATAAGGAGCAGAGGGAGTTTTCTATGTCACCAGGCTTGTTGAAATGGCGTGTTTTGACTGGGGCAGCAGGGGGGAGTGGCACATTCAGGAGATGTCATAGAAAGACCTTTATTGTGGGTCTGGGATTGACTCCCTCTGAGCAGCTTGATCCCTGCCAGAACCCTGGCCACAGGTTGACAGCAGGCAACCTGATCTGAAGTCTCTCAGCCACGCCACTGTCACTGCCCCTAAATTTCCTAATCGCCACCCTTCTATAATAGCGCTGTAACGCTAGCTTCCCACAGGCTCCCTGCTTTGTCTTATGTCCTGAAGTGCCCGACAGTGTCCTGGCCACCAAACTTTCGGCCAAGAAAGGAGTGCAGGGGACATGCTGCCAGGGGATCAGGGTTGACATGAAAATTGTCAGAGTCAGGAAATTCCAGGACCCTTAAGTCATCTGGGAGGACATTTGACATGAGAGGCCAAGGCAAGAGATCAGGTTGCTCCCCCTAAGCCGAAATGGAGGCCAGGGACTCGGTCTGGCAGGGAAATGTCTGAGTCTTTCGGTAAGGAAAGCTTGGATATTCTGCCAGCATATTTAGAACAACCAGTTTGAAATTTACCTTTCCCTGTTGCCTCTACACCTTGGCTTTGGGTGTTTGCTTTACAAATTTGTAACTGTGACTTAGTAATCGTTGCTGAGGTTGAAATGGCTAATCTTTGTGGGCAACTTGATTTAGAATTACCGGGGAGACACACCTCTGAGTTTGTTTGCTAGGATGTTTCCAGGAAGCTTTACCTGAGGAAGGGAGCCCCATCTTGAATGGGCGTAGTCCCATTCCCGGGGCTTGGGACCAAATGAAAAGGAGGAGGAAGTGTGTTGAGTTGGTACATTCACCTCTCTGCTTTCTTGCTGAACACAGTGACTGGCTGCTTCTTGTTCCTGTGTCCACACCTCCCTGGACCTAATGGAGTGTTCCCTCGTAAACCACCAGACAAAACAAACCCTTCCCTGAGTATTTTTGTCACAGCAGTGAGCAAAGTTACTAATACAGGCTTCTACCAGTTTGTGTAAGCGAGACCCAAAGCTGACCTCTGATCTCTGAACTGTCTAGGAGAAATCTATGTCATTTTAGCCCCAATGCATTTTATCCATGTTCCTTGGCTCGCATGATGATAGTTTAAATACTACTCTTGTGTCTTGGGTGTAGTGGGGAGGCTGGTGTGCATCATGGCATCGCTTTGGCAGTATGTTGGCTCCCTTGGCATCTTTGCCTCTACACACACCATGCCCTCAAGGCAATCTGTCCCAGGATAGTCAGTTTGCTTCTCATCCCCTGGTGGTTCTGCACATACCCCACATGTTCCTCTTAGAGGACTAAAGGCCCATGCTCACCTCTTCTTTTTCAGTTGAGAGATTCACTGGCACAAATGCATAGGGGCTTGTTTACCCCTTAGTTAGGGGATCAAGTTGGTGACATTTGGCTAGGAAACAATGATAGTCTTCTTCTGGGTGGGGACTTGGGCAATATTATGGAGGGTTTTGGCATCTCTGCTGAAGCAGTCACTGGTGAATAAACTAAGCAAGAGCATCCACTGACTGGCAGTTGGTCTATGTGTGTCTTACTCTAATCTACAGTCTGTTTGTCATCCCACTCATTCAGTGACACTGTATCTCTGAGGGAAGGAAGCCGTTCTGTGTTCTTTGGTGCCCTGCCTGTGTCAGATATATAATTTTGTTAAGATGGTATTCTTGAAATGGTGGCAGTTAGTGGTGCCTGGAATGTGAGGAGGGGGGTGGCGGGGTAAGGCAGTTAGGCTGAGGGCTGAGGATCTGTTGCTGGGAAAATTGTGGGGTTTCCTGTCGTTATTTGGGGCTTGACACAGAGCACGTTGAGGCAGATCCCTGGAAGGCCTTGATGACCACGAAAGAAGGTTCAGTGTTCACTGAGACTTCTGGGAATAAAGCTGGACATTCCAAATGGAGCTGATGAGTCCCAGTAGCCAGGACTACAGTTGTGACCATCAGTACACTTCTCCTCCCTCTTCTCTTGCCTCCGCCCCACTGTACTGCGATTTCAGCCAGGAGCCACCATGCTTGCCTGCATTTTTCAGTTAGAGTCTTGACTCACCAACTAGATGAACAATAAGAGCCATCCTGACCATTCAAGGACTCAAACATGACATCATATACTTGTCTTTCTCACAATATTAATTTCAATCTTTGGCAAAATAATTTTTCCCATATTCTTTTATATTTTTGGCAAAATAATTTTTAAGTGTAGGTAATAATTCTAAATATAACAAAATGCTGGTAATTACCACTTCAGAATCTTAACAACTTGGGCCATTGCCAGCCCTCTGACAGATACCTCTGTCTACTTGCACCAGCTCCACTCCAGTATGCTTACAATAGTGTATTCCGTCCTTCAGCTAGGCATCATGGTTCTGAGTAATGCTTGGTTTTTAAAAAGCCCATGAGGGCAGCTTAAGGTGACTCGATGGTACCTGGTCCCCACCCAAGGAGATGACTGGGACTAACTCCTTCCTTCTCTCCTAGCTTGACGACTGTACCTTGCAGCTGTCCCACAATGGTGCCTACCTGGATCTGGAGGCCACGCTGGCCGAACAGCGCGATGAGCTGGAAGGCTTCCAGGATGACACAGGGTAAGCACAACCATTGTTCCTGCACACTGGTCCCGCTTACTGTCAGTGCTGGTATGCTAAAGTCTTAAAATGCTTTGGAGAAATCACCTTGGCCTTGACCTTCACTTAAAGTCCTGCAAGTCCTCATTGGTGACTGTAGATCTTTTTCTATCTTGAGGGACTTGGCTCCTTGCGGATCAGCTTGGCTTAAGAGAAGTTTCTGGGATGAGTTAATTAAGCACACAACATTCTCTTTTAAGGGATTTTTAACCAAAGTAAAACAAATCAACATTCTCTAGATTTTTGGTGGATCAACAGCTGTTTTAAATATTGTTTCCAATAATTTAGTTGATAATTTAATTTTCTTGGCAGGCATCCTGGTAGTTTTATGGTATATATTTTTTTCTACCCATTACAGCAGGTAAAATAATTATTAATTAGGTTATTAACATTAAGTTATTTCTTAGCCTACATCTGGATTGCACAATAGTTAGGATTGTTATACTGAAAGATAGGGTAATATTCATGATAAATCAGAGATGTATATAGAAAGTGAAACGTCTGTTGGACTACACGTGCAGATAACCAGCCTTCCTGTGTCAATTGAGATACTGATAGTGCCATCTGATAGGGCTGCCTCACTTCCTGTCCCTTATCCACCTTGAACCATGCACAGCTCTGTTTGTATCACCTTCCTCCTCCTAGACCTTCACAGAGTTTCTGATGCTTCCCAGGTCATTCTCAGCTGATGTGATCCAGTGTTCAGAGACCCCCAAAGCTATCTGACACTCTCTTAGCCAAGCTAAGAATGTAGTCAGGGGAATACTAGCTGAGAGTACTGATTTTTTCATGCAGAGTTTGAATAATGGGGACACATTGGAACCTCTCTTGTGTGACTTTCAGGTAGGTCCCTGGCTCCAGTGTGCCCTGATGACTTCCTGGGCTTCTGCCACGTTTGTAGCCTTCATAGTTAAAGATAAACATTCCTCTACTTGTCCCTCTTCGCTTCTGGTTAAACTCCATGACTTCAGAACTTACCTGTCTAAATAAATGCCTGGCACCTGACATTTCTCAGTACTCCGAAGCCATTCTTAAACACTGGAGGATGGTGAATGGCGAAGTCTCAGAATGGATTCCTATGTGACATGACTGGTTCATCAAAAAGGTCAGCGTGCTCTGTAGGATCAAGCAGACTTCTCTGAAGATATCCTAGCTGTCATCAGAGTGGCAGAAGGGCCACACAAATAGTGTATGGGCAAACTCCCCAGATGCTTCACAGGCTGCACATGCGGAGGGGCCACTCCAGCAACAGAACTGCTCATTGGCATGACGTTCATTAATCTTTAGGCTTTCATGTTGCCCAGGCTGGGCCTCAAACTTGCAATATAACAGAGAATGACCTGAACTTCCATGCTCCTGCCTTCACCTCTCAAGCGCTGGGGACTGAACCTAGGGCTTTGTGCATATCAGGCAAGCACTCTACCAACTCAGCCACATTGCTAGCCTTCACCGGCATTTTAGAAATGGACACTAAAGGATTATGGGGCCAGTATATTCAGGGGAAATTCCATTGCAATAATTTTTGCCTATTTCTGACAATGACATCCCTTTGCAGACATCAGAATACTGGCTAGAACGACAGTCTCATCGAATGCCTTCATGGCTCATTGATCAAACAGACCCCAGCAGTGTGATAAGTAGATCATTGTTGACTTGAAAAATGTCTCTAGTGGAGTAATGCTTAAAGTCCATGTCCTGCCTGACTTTTTTTTAAACAAAAACTTGAATGATTTAGCAGCACAAGAAAAAAAAAGTGCTAATGTATCAGGTGACGATATTAGAATAAAGGTCAGGGGGCAAGAACTCATGGAGGCTCCTTGTTTACAGGATCTTCTGAATAGTTAGTTGGAGTATCTAGTAGTTGTTGGAATTCGGTTGTCTCCATTTTTCATCAAAGACAATTGAGGGTTAGAAGTTAGGTCACACATCCCAGGTAGTAGAGCCAGGAGAAGATGGTGTGCCAGGTATATACATGGTGGGACTAAGTTCAGAGTCAGAACCTTTCTGCTACCCCGGGATTTTATGGCAAAGACACTTCAGGTCCTACACAGCATGGCATCCATAGTAAGAGGAGTGGTCCATGTTCCCAGTGCCCGGCGAGCTTAAACCCCAAAATAATTACACAGAAACTGTATTCATTTAAACTCTGCCTGGCCCATTAGTTCTAGCCTCTTCTTGGCCAACTCTTACATCTTAAACTAACCCATTTCTAATAATCTGTGTGTCACCATGAGGATGTGGCTTACCGGCATGAGTCTAACCAGTGTCTATCTTGGGCCGGAGAAGCATGGCATCTGCCAGACTTTCCTTTTCCCCAGCATTCTGTTCTGTCTACTCTGCCCATCTAAGGGCTGCCCTATCAAAAGGCCAAGGCAGTCTCTTTATTTAACCAATGAAAGCAACAGAAATCCAGAAGGACCTCCTACACCAGACATCTGCTGTGACATGAGGTTGGTTCATGCAATAACACTGATATTGGTCTACATCACCTCCTTCAATGGGAACTGCTCAGCCACACTGCATCTGGGTACCAGAGAAGAGAAGATACCCTTGTTGCCATCATCCGTCATGATGCTACATCTCATGGGTGATGCCAGCATCCAGATCCTACAGGCATCTCCACAGATGTGAACAATGCTTGCTCCCTGGGGTAGGACCTAGTGCTTGCTTTCTCATTTGTTTCCATTTGAGTATCCACCTGGCCAGAAGCCCATCCAATAGGCAGAGACTTGTGGTGGTTAACCTTGAATGTCAACTTGAAAAATGTCTCTAGTGGAGTGATGCTTAAAGACCATGTCCTACCTGATTTTTTTTTTAAATAAAAACTTAATGATTTTGCAGTGCAAGAAAAGAAAGTGGTAATGTATTAAGCTATTTGGACTGAGGGCTTCTTAGATTAGTAAGGCATACATCTTGCTGTGTCTGTGAGTGAATTTACAGAGAGAATTGACTAAAGGCAAAGACCCTCATGAGTGCAGGCTGGGAGTCAGATGAAATAAAAGGGGAAGGAAGAGAAATACTGCTAGCACAGACATTCTGTCTTTCTGCTCCTTGTCCTTCATGATCGGAGCTGCTTTGCTTGGCCATGTTCTCTAGACCACGATGGAACAGAAACCCTGCAACCATGGGCCAATACACATCCTTCTTCTCTTAATTAGGTTTTCTCAGGTGTCACAGTGATGACTTCTGACCAACGTAAGCTGGGATCCCCATTTCTGTTCCCTTACAGCAAGGGATCCTGGGAGAATGGGTGATAGTACAACAAGAAAGGGGCTCAAGATATGGAGACTTCAGACTGAAGCGGATAGCCCCAAAAGTGATGGATGGGAACACATTCGACAGATGTGTCCCAAATCCACCCCATAGGCTTGGGATGTCTTTGAAATGGTCTGCCTTTCTAGTGGCTGTCCCTTGTCTTTTGTAACATACCCAAGATGGAGTGTTAAAAAGAACAATGACACATCTGATCTCTTAGTGGGAGACTTGTTTGTCCTGGGTCTGGGCAGCAGAAGGCCCAGCAGAATAGTGGCCTGTAATGTCTGGGCCACACTGTTCTCCCAGCAGGAGAATTGCTATCACTGAGCCTTGAGGTGCTGGCCGATCCCTAGTTGCTGAGCAGCAGGCAGTTTCTGTAACATAAGGGCCTGCTTGTTGGGGTTCCTGTCCTGCTGGGTTCCCACAGCTGTTAGGTCTCAAAGAATCACACAGAGGTCTTCATAAGTTATAAAACTGATTGGCCCATTAGTTCAAGCTTCTTATTAACTCGTATAACGTATATGAACCCATTATCCTTATCTATGTTAGCCACATGGATCAGTATCTTTTTCAGCGGGGCAGGTCAGATCCTGCTTCTTTGGTGTCTGGACAGGACTGGGGAGGAATGGGCTTCCTCCTTCCCAGAATTCTCCTGGTCTCATTGACCCACCTCTACTTCCTGTCTGGTTGTCCTGCCTATACTTCCTACCTGGCTACTGGCCAATCAGCATTTATTTAAAACATAATTGACAGAATATAGACAATTCTCCCACACCAAGCTTCTGGCAGAGATGCTCCCTTATGCAGGTAGCAGGCACCTGTGTCCTTTTGTCCTGTCACCTGTACTTAGGTGTGTGGCATTTGGCAAAGTTTATGTGACTGAAGATTCATATGTCCCATGATCAAGAGCTACAATATAATGTTTCCTAGTTAAGACCTGACCTTTCGAGGTGTGAACATAGCCACAGAAGTACTATTTTTGCATAAATTATAGGAAGATGGTCTAAAAATTAAAGTGTATGAAATTGTGGCATTTTTCTGTGGTGTGTTTGGAGTGAGCTCTTTTGCTAGAGGAATCATTTCTTTGTTCCTGTCCATTGCTTTTGGTCCTTTACACCAGACTAAAAATTAACTCACTTGTTGGGAATTACCACTTGGCCCTAGCTAACCAGAGAAGAGGAGAAAGACCTTCAACAGAGGAAGGACAAAGCAATTATTATATGAACAAAACCAAGCATGGTCTATTGCCTCCCAAGGCCAGGGAAATTAGCAAGCATGGCACAGTGCAGTGGAAACAGGCCTGGAGCCTCTAGATTGTTCCCGACTCTGCTATTGGGTGACCTTGGGCAAACATTCTTCTGGTAGAAGTTTGCAAGATGAAGATATTTATAAAATGTACTTACAGAGTAAAGATACCTGATACTACTTTCCTCCTTGTATGCCAGGTGCTCTGCTGGGTTTTCTGTAACCCCAGGAAGGCAGCACTGGGTAGTGGCTGTGTTGGTTGGTTCTTATCAGTTTGACCCAAATTACAGTCATCTGGGAAGAGGGACCCTCAGTTGAGGAACTGGCTCCATCAGATTGGTCTGTGAGGGCATTTTCTAAATGTTAATTCATATAGGAGGGCCTAGCCCATGGTGGGTGGTTTCATTCCCAGGCAGGTGGGCCTGGGCTATGTAGAGAAGCAGTTTAGCAATCCGGAAGAAGCAAGCCAGGAATCAGTGCTTCTCTGTGGGGTACACTTCAGTTCCTGCGCTGACTTCCCTTGCTGGTGGGCTGTTACCTGGAAGAGTAAGTTGAACTAAATCCTTTCTTTCCCAAGTTAATAGACTGAGCAAACTAAGACAAGTGGTTAGGGTGTTGGTCCTTGTGTCTCACCATGTGTACCCCAGGCATGGGGCTCAGGTCATCTGGCTGGGCAGTGAGAGCCCTCTTGGCCATTCTGTATAGTGACAACTGCTGTGGGATGCCCCCTGTATGCTGTGAGTATGTTTTATTACCATTGCTTAATAAAGAAGCTGCTTTGGCCTGTGGCAGGGCAGAATAAAGCCAGGCAGGAAATCCAAAGAGATATATAGAGAAAGTATGCGGAGTTAGGGAGATGCTGTGTAACTGCCGAAGGAGACAGATGCTGGAACCTTACTGATAGGCTACAGCCTCGTGTTGATACACAGATTATTAGAAATGGGTTCATTGAAGTTTTAAGAGCTAGCTAGGAATATGCCTAAGCTATTGCCTAAACAGTGTTGTAGTTAATATAGTTTCTGTGTGGGGGCTGCTGAGAACGTAAGCACTCCTCTTACAGATGATTTTATGGTTAATGTCATTGCTATATAATCATGGTATGTAACTTTACATCTCTGAACCTCTCTTATGAACCTTATAAAGATTGATAGTACAATCACGGCCTTGTATTGTTTCTAGGTGAAATATGATGTTGTGCATAACACAGTCAGCTAGTCCGTTTCTCCTTCCCATGCTTAGAACTCACATTTGTTGGCAACTATAGCCAGAATTTGGAGTCATGGTACACTGACATGGATGGCTCAGAAGCCATGGGCATGTAGAGCCACTCAGAACAGCTCTTAAACTGTGGGTTGTGATCCCATGTGGACATATATGGCATGTGGAGGTCTTGAAAATTTTGGTAGCAGCAAAAGTTTCTAAATGTGATGAAAATTGATTAAAAATCAAAATGTACCATGAGTTCAAGATGTTTCTGGCATTGCTTGCCTGTGTTGCACATCAGTGCATCTTTAAAAATGCTAGAATTATATGACTACTGCAGAATTGTGTAGACCATCGTCACCTGCCTGCCTGCACAGGAGGAAAGTGGCCTTGCAAATAAAAGGATGGCTGGGGTGAGTTTAGTAAGGGCTAAGTGGGGTGGCCTGGAAGTCCTGCTCACCAGCTCTGGGAAGCTTCTCACACATGTTCTCATCCCAGCTTCAGAGCTCTGCAGGACAGTCTGGAATTGTGTTTTTGGAAGGAGCTGTTCCAGTGATTGGATGTTTGGTTAGGGACCCTCTGGCTAGGCTCTCAGTCTCTCAGAGATGACATCACCACCTGCAGTGCCTTAACAGTACTCTTTGCATTTCCCACCTCAGGCCTGTGAAGGGAGAGTTTGGGCCTGGGCCCAGGCAGAGTGATTTTTATCTTTAACTGAGTCCAATGTGCAGCCCCAGTTGGGCAAACTGTAGTGTAGATCAGTGGTTCTCAACCTTCCTAATGCTGTGACCCTTTAATACAGTTTCTCATATTGTGGTGACCTCCAACTGTAAAATTATTTTCATTGCTACTTTATAATTGTAATTTTGCTACTGTTATGAATCATAATATAAATATCTGTGTTTTCTGATGGTTTTAGGCTTCCCCTGTGAGGGGTCATGACCCACATGCTGAGAATCACTGGTGTAGACTGTGTGATAGGTTCAGCTATTCCAACAAATGACCTATGTGGAAGGAGTCTTCTCGGAAGCCTGATTATGAAGGCTTGGGGTTAGGGTGGATGGAAGGCAAGGCAGGCCCTGGGAAGAATATGGAGTAGATGCCAGTGAGACGAGACTCACCATGGAGATGAGAATGAGTGACCCAAACCTTGTGACCCAAACCTGGTAACAGAGGACTAGGGCCTGGACCAGTGGAAGGAGAGTGGGAAGCCATGACTCATACATCAATAGACTCATGCTTGCATAGAGGTGAACAGAATTATGCAGTTGACCTTTGACAGTAGGGGGACAGTGTACTAAGAGGGTGACTATACTTAAGGGGTGAGATTGTGGCGTGTGGGACAGAGTAAGCAGAAGAGAGGAGTGGCTGACGGAGTGGCGGCAGCATTTCCTGAGAGCTGGGCCAAGCAGACTTCTGTCCCGTGAGGAAACCTGAGTTTAGACCTCAAGGGCAGTGAAATGTAAGAGACCTTTGCTACAAATAGAAACCCAGCTGAAAATGGATCATGTCTGAAATGTAACAACTCAAAGCATGAAAGAGGAAGCAGGCTCAAGCCTCTGTGGCCCTAGGAGGTAACCAACAATCTTAGAGACCCCTGTGAGGTAACCAACAGTCTCAGATACCCCTGTGAGGAAACCAACAGTCTCAGAGATCCCTGTGAGGTAATCAACAGTCTCTGAGACCACTGTGAGGTAACCAACATCTGTTAGATATGATTGAAGACAAGTGACAAAACAAATTGGATTCATCTAAATTAAAAATAGTTTCTCCCTTAAAAAAATATACTTGATAGATGGTATGGAATAAGAAAATTTGTAAATCACATATCTGTAAGTCATATATCTGAATATGTAAAGAGCTCTTGCAACTCAATAACAAAGTGGTAATTATAAAAGGGGAAACAGTTTGAATAGGCATTTATTCCAACAAGATACACAAATGGCCAAGAAGATGCACAAATGGCCAAGAAGATGCACAAATGGTCAAGAAGATACACAAATGGTCAAGAAAATACACAAATGGCCAAGAAGATGCACAAATGGCTAATAAGATGCACAAATGGCCAAGAAGATGCACAAATGGCTAATAAGATGCACAAATGGCCAAGAAGCATGTGCAGAGCTGCTCAACCTTTTAAGTCACTGGGGAAATTCAAGTCAAAACCACAGTGAGGTCCTACTCTGCTCCTACTGGCATGGCTAGAATCATAGTAACAGACGGTAGCATGTGCTGAGGGGGACGTGGTGAAACTGGACACCCAATGCACTGCTGTGGGAATGTAAAGTGGTACAGACTCTTTGAGCAACAGCCTGATGGTTTCTTAAAATGTTAAACATAAGTGACCACACAGCTCAGCAATTCTACTTCTAGATATATCCCCAAGAGATGAAGCATTTGTCCATGCAAAGGTCTGTACACAGATGCTCCCTGAGCTATTATTTATAATAGCCCCAAAGTAGAAGGATCCTGAATGCACATTAGCTGAAGAATTTGCAAAGCAAGTGCTCTCTGTGTGTGAGGGGACAGCATTAGCATGAGAAGAAAGAGGTTTGATGTCAGTGTGGGTGTGCAATGTTCCCCACAGGCTCCTGTGTGTGAACACTGGCTCCCCAGTTGGTGGTTCTGTGTTTTGGCAGCCATGGAGCCTTTGGGAAGGGGTGCCTAGCTGGGAAATGGATTCTTGTGGACTTATACTCCAGTCTTACTTCTGACCCAATAGTTCTGTGTTTCCTGGTATGTAAAACTGTGAGCTAGCAGCCTCACATTCCTGCTGCCACTGTCACCAGCTGCTCCTACCATCTTGTTTATGTCTCATCAAGTCATGGACACAAGTAAGTTTTTCCTGCTGCGACTTGCCAGGGATGGCCCTTGTTCTAAGTCTTGCCAGGCGTTTGGCCACAGCAATGAGGAAAGTAACACTTATGGATACATGTCCCATTCTAGATGCGCATCAAGAACATGCGACTGAGTGAAAGAAGTCAGACACACAGGTGACATACTACACAGTTCCGTCTATATGAAATGTCAGAAAGGCAGGTCTATAGAGAGAGGGTCTTTGTTAGAGTTTCTATTGCTGTGATGAAACACGGTCAAAAGCATTGGGGAAGAGAGGGTTTATTTGTTTTATACTTCAACGTTTGTAGTCTATCATTGAAGGAAGCCAGGACAGGAACTCAAACAGGGCAGGAACCTAAAGGCAGGAGCTGACACAGAGGCCATGGGAGGGTGCTGATTACAGGCTTGCTCAGCTTGCTTTCTTATAGAACCCAGGACCACCAACCCATGGATGGCCCCACATAATGGACTGGGCCCTTTCACGTCAATCATTAATTAAGAAAGTACTCTACAAAGCCTCATGGTGGTGGTGCACGCCTTTAATCCAGGTGCTCAGGTGGCAGAGGCAGGTGGATCTCTGTGAGTTAGAGGTCAGCCTGGTCTACAGAGCCAGTTCTAGGACAGGCTTCAAAGCTACAGAGAATTGGACAGAGGACTGATCTCAAAAATGTATAAAGAACTCAAGACTAGACATCAAATTACCAAATGATCTACAAATTACCAAATAATCTAATAAAAAATGGGGTACAGATCTAAACAGAGAATTTTCAACAGAAGAATTGCAAATGACCAAAAGACACTTAAGAAATTGCTTGACATCTTAGCCATTAAGGGAATGCAAATCCAAACGACTCTGAGATACTATCCTACACCAGTCAGAATGGTTGATAAAACACTTAAGGTATCTTATGCTGGAGAGGATGCAGAGTAAGGAGAATACTTCTCCATTGATGATAGGAGTGCAAACTTGTACAGCCACTTTGGAAATCACTATGGTGGTTTCTCAGAAAATTGGGAATCAGTCTACCCTAGAAATACCACTCTTGGGAATATACACAAAGGATGTACACTCATACAAGGACATTTGCTCAACTGTCTTCTTAGCAGCATTATTCATAATAGCCAGAACCTGGAAATAACCTAGGAAATGTGTTACATTTACATAATGGAGTACTACTCAGCAGTAAAAAAACAATGACATCTTGGAATTTGCATGCATATGGATGGAACTAAAAAAAAAAAACATACTAAGTGAGGTAACCCAGACCCAGATAGACAAACATGGTATGTACTCACTCATAAGTGGATATTAGGTATAAAGCAAAGGATAACCAGCCTATAGTTTACAATCCCAGAGAAGCTAAGTAACAAGGAAAACCCCAAGAGAGACATGGATCCCCCTGGGAAGGGAAAACAGACAAGATCTCCTGAAAAAATTTCGGGTATGGTGGGAAGAGGGAGGGAAAGAGAAGAGGAAAAGGGGAGGGAGGAGAAGAACATGAGGGAATGGGTTGCTCAAGAAGGAGGAAGGACAGAAAAGAAGAGAAAGGAAAGAGATATCTTAATGGAGGGAGACATTTAAGGGTTAGTGAGAAACATGGCTCTAGGGAAATTCCCAGGAATCCACAAGGATGACCCAGCTAAGACTCTTAAGCAACAGTAGAGAGGATGCCTAAGCTGGCCTTCCCCTGCAATTAGATTGATGACTACCTTAATTGTCATCATAGAACCTTCATCCAGTAACTGATGGAAGCAGATGCAGAGATCCACAGCTAGCACTGGGCCGAGCTACCAGAGACCCATCCAAGAGAGGGAGGAGTGATAATATGAGTCAAGACCATGATGAAGAAACCCACAGAAACAGCTGACCTGAGCTAGTGAAAGCTCACTGACTCTGAACTGATAGCAGGGGAACCTACATAGGACTGAACTAGGCCCATTGAATGTGGGGGACAGTTGTGAGGCTTGGGCCATCTGTGGGGTCACTGGCAGTGGGACCAGGATTTATCCCTAGTGCTTGAACTGGTTTCTTGGAGCACATTCTCTTTGGAGGGATACCTTGCTCAGGCTAGATATAGGGGGGAGGGCCTTGGTTTTGCCTTGAAGTGAAGTTTGACTTTGTTGACTCCCCATGGGAAGCCTTATTCTTTCTGAGGCTGCTCGTTTGCTCCTGGCCACCCAGACCTGAAATAATCACACAGAAACTATGTTAGTTGCAATATTCTTTGGCCAATAGCTTAAGTGTATTGCTAGCTAGCTCTTATATCTTAAATTAACCCATTTCTATTAATCTGTGTATTGCTACTTGGTTGTGGCCTACTGGTAAGGTTATATCTAGCATCCGGTGTCTGGTGTCTGTCTTCTGCAGTGGCTACATGGCTTCTCCTCGACTTCACCTACTCTTTCCTCCTCTATCTGCTTGGAATTCCCGCCTTGCGAGATTCTGCACTGCAATAGGCCCAAATCAGCTTCTTTATTAGCCAGTGGTATTCACAGCATACAGAGGGGAATCCCACATCAGAGGAGTGGATGGGAAGTGGGGTGGAGGGAAGGGTGGGAAGGGAGGGGGAACAGGGATAGCTATGTAAAAAGATAAAAGATTGTATTAAAAAATTCTTAAAAAGAAACCCTGTCTCCATGAAAAAAGCTGGATCATATGGAGGCATTTTCTCAATTGAGGTTCCCTCCATTAAACTAGCAGGCACAAAGAGGGTTCATTTACAATTCCTGGAATTGGATGTGCGAGTGAGGAATGGCCACAGATAGGCATGGGGTTTCTCTTGGGGTATGTGGGGAGCAGTGACAGTTAAAAAGTTAGGCTATGGTGATGAGGGGATATATTCAGACACCATGCTATTGAATTATATGCTTGCAATAGGTAGATGTTATTATTCCTGAAGTGTACTTCTTTAAAGCTTAAAAATATGTTAATAGAAGAAACACTGCACTGGTCACTGGTGTAGGGAGAAGGCACAGCTTTTGCAATGAGAGGAAAGTGAAGAGGGGTGCAGGGCCTGCTCAGGGTTTCCCTAAGCAGTGTCCAGGGTTCTGAAGGTGGCGGTCTCTTCTGCTCGAGCACATAGGCTTGGTGTTTTGGTCACAGACATGTAGTATGAAGCATCTGCCAATAAGTCTTTATATCTGGGGACTCCTCATGCCATAAAGTGGGTGACCCATCCATCGTCAGAGCCCAGTACACTCGGCCACACAGAGCAGGTGTACATATCACTGTCCCTGTTAAATCCTTTGAACTTTAATTGAATCCAAGAGTGTATCAATGACACACTGTCATGGTGGATTCCTGGGAAGTCAGTAAAGTGGGAGATGGAAGAGAGGATGAGAGGAAAGACGTGGTGTGGGAGGAATGAAGAAAGGCAGATGAAAACAGAACAGGCTACACGGAGGGGACAGGCAGGCATTAGAGCAGAAGAGGAAAGACCAACACGATGACTGTTGATGACAAGGATGCCACCTCACATCAGCAAGCCTTTGTCACATGCCGGGCATGGCCTGCACAGGATCTGAGATCCAGCCATCACCAACAGTCTTCACACCCTCAGCAGGAAATTGTCTTGTTAGTAACCCATTTTCCACACGTGGAAGCTGGGCTCAGGGAGGTTAAGGCACCATTGGAGCTCACCCAGCCGGGTTTAGCATCCTTCTTCTAGCTTCACAGTCTCCTAGGGGACACAGTGTCTGTCTGGATGTGAATGCAGTGATGGTTGGATCTCTGACTTGAGCTTTGAGCTTCTGAACAACTCAGATTTAGGCAGCTTTATCCTTTGACCAACAGACAGCTCATTCAAATTCCCCTTCGGTCTCTGAGCCAGGGTGCCCAGTGGATCTTACAGTGTCAGAAGCTTGTTAGGGACTGTTCTCCTGAAAGACCTCCAGAGGGGCCTGCTCCTGCTTCTACAGAATGTTTACATACCTACTTCTACCCTTGACTGAAATTGTAGTTTATATTTTCTTAAATACCTGGAGGCCAATGTGGGTGTCATTTCTACTGTTGGCTGAAAACTACGCTGAAGGCTGGCTCCGGCCTTTCACAGTTAGGCAAAGAAAGTCCCTGATTAAGAGGGACTTGGTAAGCCATGACAAGGCCTTTCTGTTTTTTCTTTTTCTTTTGAAGACGTTCTCTTGAGAGCTGGGAATGTAAACACAGGTTTTTGAGAGTTTCAGTGACCCAAATGAGTGTTCTTTCCCCAAGGCCATAAGTATTACAAGAGAAACTTGTGTTTTCTGAGAGGCCAGGAACTTGCTGGAAGCTTAGGGCTTTGACCTTCACATCCCTGGCATTTGGGCTTTGATAGAGTCTTTTTGATTCCTGTGTCTATTCCAGATGGTTCCCTGTTGTCACTAGGAAAGGGATGGCCTTGGGTGTGGCCTGCAGATGGAAACACTGTGGGATTCGGAAGCTGGTGTTGGTCCTTGGCATGGGCTGCACTGATAAGACAGGAAGCCCATTGCTTCTGGAGTCACAGGCCTCACACACTGTCTTTGCCCCCGGGTCCCAGGTTCTGGTACTTGTTCATGCCCATCTGACTCAGCAGCTGGGCAGTGTTCCACAGGTGTGGCAGCTGGGCAGTGTTCCAACATGTGGGTGGCAGGGGGCAAGGAACCCTCATGAGCTCCTGGGGGACTGTGTCAACCTTCCATTGATTTGAATCTTGCAATATGGAAGCCCTGTAAAGTTACAGGCTGAAGTTTGCACTATGGTGCTTCAGAGAAGCACAGCTATTGAATCTCATCTCTCTTCTACTTCTCATGTGTCAGCTCCCCGCTGCTCCATGCTAGCTTTATTTGCGTTTGTTGATAGTATAGAGTTGGTACTTCTTTATAATCTTTCCACACACACATTCACTGCACTTTGATTATATTCATCCCCTCTCTTACTCTCCTATAGCCCCTCTTCCTTCCCACTCCACATCCCCAGCATTTAGTTTCATGGTCTCTCCTACCCCACACAGCTAGACTGCTTTGGTATCTTAGCTGCTGCGAACAGCACAGCTACAAACGTGAGTGTGTAGGTCTCACTGTGATGCGCTGACATGGATTCTTTGGGGCACATTCCTGGAAGCGCTGCTGCCTGATATATGGGCATTCTACTTGTGGCTTTCTGAGCTTTCACAGTGGCTGCACTCAAATTCCCACCAGCACTCAGTGAGCTTCCCTTGTTTGCGCTCTTGCCAGTGGAGAGGCTTGTTTTCTAAGACATTGTGACAAGACTCAGATTGGTAGGTGGGTCAAAGGGCTGGCCGTTCAGGTAAGGACTAACGCTGGAGAATCGAGTGGAAAGGCGGCAGACCAGGCCAGCTGCTGCGGCTGCCCATGGGGATTCCACGTTGCTCCCTTAGAGCAGCAGGCAGTGGTGCATGCTCTAGTCAGACTGCAGGAAGAGAATGAAAGAGGGGACACCTGCCTGTGAGGCGGCTGGAGGGAGGGGACAGGTGCAGGTCACGTTGGTTAGGTTGGGGCCAAGCTCAGTTATCCTACCTGTTTAGCAATGGAGCCCAACTTTTCCTAGATTCTCTTATCTATAAAATACACAGTCCTAGAAGACAAAACCTGTGTGAAGTACTCAGAGCTTCATCCGGAACATACAGCCTATGTGTCTCACGCACATTAAGAACTACTGGGACTTTTTTTTTTTTGCGTTTGAAATTTACATTTATTGTGTGTGTGTGTGTGTGTGTGTGTGTGTGTACACATGCACATGTTACAATATGGATGTGGAGGTCAAGAACAACTTGTGTTGTTTGATTCCCTCCTTCTAGCACGTGGGGTGGACTTGGGTATCAAACTCAGACCTTCAGACTTGGCGTCAAGTACCTTTACCCACTGTACCATCTTGTTGGCCTGTAACTGCTATCTTCTGAACCCAGACTGATACACTACCCCATTTCTTGGGGAAAGATACCAGGATTTACTTTCTTCTGAAAGCTGTAGTCATAAAATTAAGGAAAAGAAGGTCTGGGTGGATGAGTCAGAGTCAAGGAACTTACTGCTTTGACTGAGGACACAGGTTTGGTTCTTAGCACCCCTATGGCGGCTCAAACCACCTATAACCCCAGCTCCAGAGGATCTGATACCCTCTTCTGGCTTCCAAGTAGTTTTAAACACCCGTGCTGCACTTAAACTCATGTAGGTATATATATACATAAAGTTAAAAAAAAAACAAAAGAGCATATTTATCAGAGAACTGTGGAGTTTTTTTTGTTTGTTTGACTGTTTTTGTTTTTGTTTTGTGTAGCCCTGGCTGACCTAGAACTCAGAGATCAAATTCTGCCTCCTAAGTGTTGGGATTAAAGGTGGGCCCTACCATGACCAGCAGGAGATTTTTTATTTTTATTTTTAAATACTGGGGATCAAACCTAGAGCCTCTGACATGCCAGGCAAACACTGTAACACTGACCTACAGCAACAGTTACCTGAGGATTGTTTTTAAGCAGATGTGATATTTCTTTATAAAAAGCCAAAGAATCAGCAAAAAGACTTCTAGAATGAATAACTGCACCAATATAAATATTTATAAAAGAAATACATAAAAAGCTTAAAGAACCATATCTACGCGAGAGCATGGGTATTAGAGGGAGGAACATGAAGGTCAAAGGGGGCTGTGATTGTGCGCATTTTTAAACTTGAGGATCACACATATTTGTGGCCATGTTGGGCTGCCTAAACTGGGTTCTTAGGAAGTCTTAGTCAGTGTTCTATTGGTGTGAAGAGGCACCATGATCACACAACTCTTATAAAGTCAAACATTTACTTTGAGCTCGCTTATAGGTTCAAAGGTTTAGTCCATTATCATCATGACGGGAAGTATGGTGGCATGCAGGCAGACATGGTGATGGAGTAGGAGCCAAGAGTTCAACATCTGGATCCACAGGCAGCAGGGAGAAAGAGAGAGAGAGAGAGAGAGAGAGAGAGACAGACAGACAGAG
This sequence comes from Ondatra zibethicus, assembly GCA_004026605.1. Lineage (NCBI taxonomy): Eukaryota > Metazoa > Chordata > Mammalia > Rodentia > Cricetidae > Ondatra > Ondatra zibethicus. Next base: position 41,825 of record PVIU01001157.1, on the reverse strand, counting down.
ACAGAGACAGAGATTGGCCTGGCTTGAATTTGAAACCTCAAAGCCCACTCCCACTGATACACTTCCTCCAACAAGGCCACACCTTCTAATATAATAGTGCCACTTTTCTGGTGACTCTATCTATGAGCCTATGGGGGCCGTTCCTATTTAAACCACCACATAGAGTAAACCTTATCTGACCGCCTGGTATTATTCTTGCATGTTATGTAACTTAGTTTGCTATACTTTTCTTGGATTTGTGCATCTTAGCTTTTTTTTTGAAAACTAACTTACTTATTTTTATGTGTATGGCATTTTTGCCTGCATATATGTCTGCGTGCTATGTATGCGCAGTACCCACAATGGCCAGAACATGACATCAGGTCCCTGGAACTGGAGTTACAGACAGTTATGAGCCATGATGTGGGTTCTGGGAGCTGAACCTCTGTAAGAGCAGCCAGTGCTCTTAACTGCTCATTCTCCAGCTCCCATCTTACCTTTTAATGTCCTTTTTTAGGGTATTAGGTTTCAATATTGAGGTTATAACTCTCCTCCCCTGGGGCCTTTTCTTCATTCCTTCTAAGTTCTAGGATGCTTCCTTCCTTCCTTTGCCTAAACCCCATTTATTACCCCATTTCTTGGGGAAATATACCAGGATTTACTTTATTCTGAAAGCTGTAGTCATAAAATTAGAGAAAAGACCGTCTGGGTAGATGAATCAGAGTTAAGAGATCTTACTGCTTTTACTGAGGACACAAGTTTGGTTCTTAGAGTCCCTATGGCAGCTCAAACCACCTCAACATGCCCTCAACATGCTTCCAGCCTGTGCCCCCCCCAATGCACACAGGGCCCATCATTGTAGGGCCTTGTACACATGGGCAGGTAAAGACCCAGGTGAACTCTGAACCAAGTTGCATATGATGGCATTACCCTTTAAATATGCCTTTTGATTCTGAGTACGTGAGGGAGATACTTGTATATCCGTTTAGTGCTGCACTATTCATAATGAGTAAGAAATGGAGCCAGCCCAGGTGTCTAGAAGCAAATAACTAGATAAATAAATTCAATTCTGCTGCGAAGAAAAATGACACGCACAGGCATCTGAAGACTGGAGGCCATCACATAGCTTCCCAGGACTGCACGGCTGTTTTCCCTCTTTCCTTTCTAATAATAAATTTAAAGCATGCACACCCTTCTTTTCTGGGCTCAAAAAAATCCCATATAACTGATGGAGTCACTATTTGGACTCTGTGTCTCCATCCCACACAACCCCAAGACTGGGAGCATGGCTGGATTCTGTTATAGGTGAGGCCCCAGGAGAAGGGATGAGGATGGGAAGCAATTCAGCATAGAAAGACCTGCCATGCTCCCTGTTTCTGGACTATTTGCTCTCTCTGCTTGCCTTCAACTGCAGGCTTTCTAGAGTTCCCTAGTCTCAAGGCCCTTGTTACCTGCATATAGTCAGGATCCATGATCTCTCCCACTGTACATTTTATGCCAAGTCTCAGTGCTGTTCTATCTCTGCATACAAGGGCTTACCTAGGACAGGCCTGGTAGGAGTGGAGCTGGGGAGGCCCAGGTCTTCTCTTCTTCCTGGAGGCTAAGGAGAGGAAGATCTGAGGTGAAGTAGTGAGTGTGCATGTTACCAGGGCCAATAATAAGTAGCCTGCAAGTATCTGTGGTGGACTCCATCTTCTTGTAAGAATCCAAAGGAGAAGCCATGGCAGCCTTGAATTGACACGCTATTCCAGATGGTAGTATGTGTTCCCTTTCCTATATCTGTAAAACACAATTTAAAATAACCATGGGATTGGGTGAGCAGATTGTGTTGTTATATTGCAGGGATTTCAGTTCATATGCTCAGATTTAAAAATCTTCCCAACGTGGTCAAGCAGGCTCCATAGACTCTGGGGAATTGGGCTTGGTGATAAAACACGTATACGAATCTAGAGAAGCCAAAGTTTCTCATTTTTTGGTGATGTGTTATTTCAGGTTATATTCTTGTGTAGGGTAGGTCCCTGCTTATTGGGCATCTGTTTTAGCTGGGTGTGCTGACAATGCTCAGGTTGTTGGGTGCTGCTGCCTCTGCTGACTCCTGTGTTTTCTTTCCTGTCTCTCTTAGGCGGGGCAAGAAGAACAGCATTATTCTGAGGACACAGCTATCTGTGAGGGTCCATGCCTGCATTGGTGAGTGGCATCTGAGGTCATGTGTGATCTCATGTGATCATGTGTGATGGGAAATGACCCAGAAACTGTAACTGTCATGTAATCTGCTTGGGCTAGCCCTCATGGGCTTCTGGAATTTCGGGAAAGCCACTTCTAGCAATCAGTTTTGAAGCCTGGTTTATTCCTGGCTTTGTTTGCTCTTTTGATTGTGACTGGAATTGAGACAGCTTGAGGTCACTGATGGCGATCATTCTAGAAGTCATGAGGTTCTTCCTGGTTTGTCACCAGTGAGAACCTCTACCCAGCTAAAGCTATCCTTCATATGGCTCCTTGAAGCTTGCTTTTGGGGAAATGGATCCCGAGACTCCAGTGTGGTCAGGTGACTGGAAGGAAATCTTGGGTCAGTGGAGAATGGGGGTGCAGGGTGCAGTGCCGCGTCAGTTACTTTCCATGCTGCTGTAATCAAATACCCGACAGGAAGCAACTTTGGGGTGCAAAGGCTTTTGTTTTTGGCTTACAGTTTGAGGGACTACAGTTCTTTATGGCAGGGACAGCATAAGAGCAAGAGTGTGAGGCAGCTGTCACACTGCGCTTGCAGTCAGGACGCAGAGGGATGAGTGCTGGTACCCCGCTGGCTTTCTCCTTTGTGTTGAGTCCTGGACCCCAGCCCTCAGGACCGTGTCATCCACACGCAGGGTGGGTCTTCCCCCTTGAGTGAAGTCTTTCTGGGAACAGCTTCATAAGCACACATAGCCAGATTTACATTTCACTGGAGATTCCAATTCTAGTCAACTTGAGAGTGAAGATTAGCTGCCACAGAACTAAGTAAGCCAGGTACTTGTGGTTCCACATGGCTTTCCTGTGGTCATTGGAGGACCACTGGGTCATTCCTGCACTTACTGGTTTCCCCACCACAGCCATGGGTTCACTAGGAAGAAATGGATTGTATATGCCAAGAGGATGACCTCGCAGGAATGGTAGAGGAAGCAAAAATTTAAAATCATAAAACAAAAGAAAACAAAGATTAACAATCTCATATGTGCTGAAGTTTGCTTTTGTTTGATGTTTGCTGTGGTCTTCAGGCTTCCGTCAGTCAGGGGAGTGTCAGTCATGCTGCTGATGCTGCTGATGCTGCTGATGCTGGCCTGTACCAGAAACAAAGGATTCATGGATGGAATGGAAGGAACACTTTCTGGTCCCTTCTCATCCCTGATGAGGGGGAAGATGGACACTAAGGGGAATTTATGTCATTTTATTTTGGTGTGAAATTCTAGGAGTGGTGGCAAGTGTCAACCTTTGTATTGCTCCAAAGCAGAAGTGATTGTGTAGATGACTCAAACCCTCAGGGGCTGAAGGTTATTGTAGAGTGGGTTGTAATGTTTTTGGAAACCTGGAAATGTCTATGGGACATGCATCATTGGCCATCTGCAACTGCTGTAAGTATGGCGCGCACATGAATACTAACTATATTGCATCAATCAGTTGTTTCACATGCATGAAGTGTGTCTAAAGAAAAATCCTCTGACCCATTACTTTGTACACATTTCTCCCAGCTTTCACCCCAAATCAAGAACAAGCTTAAGCACATTCCAGGTATGAAATAACACTGAAGCCCAACATGGAAAAGTAGCCAACACCCCGCTACCAGAGACTTGGGACATAAGTGTGGATGGACTTTCCTGGGGACAGGAAGGCAATGGAAAGTTGACTTTTATTACAGTGGTCTGGCTCCAAATTTGAAGGTGCTAAATCCTTTTTAGAAAATGTGTTTGTGGGCAAGGGATACAGCTCAACTGTATGTGCCTGTCTAGCACCCAAAGGGCCTTTGGTTTGCTCTCCACCAACATATAAACTAAATAGGGTGATGCTCACCTTTATTCCCAGCACTTGGGAGGTGGAGGCAGGAGGATCAGAAGTTCAGTGTTGTTTTTGGATGCTTAGAAAGTCCAAGGCCAGTATGGGATACACAAGATTTTGCCTATAAACAAACCAACACACTCATCTGCCATATAAATACCATACCAAATGGCATAACATATCATGCAATATAAATTATACCAAATATAAATACAACCAAACCAATATAAATACCTAAATATTTTAACCACAAAACTTTTCTAAACATCTTTTGTGTTGTTGGCTACTTCTTGTTCGGTCTTCTATAATTGATGGAGATCACATGCTTCGTTCCACAGTGTGTTGATCCCCAGTAGCCAGTTCAACCCATGTGCTGTGACTAGGATATCTCCACTATAATGCCTGGAGGGTTTAATCAGTTACTAGAGTGTGTGTGTGTGTGTGTGTGTGTGTGTGTGCGTGCTCTCAACCTTCCTTATGCCAACTTGCCCTGGTTATTGCAAGCATCTAATTTGATGAAATAGTACCTAAATGTTTGATCAACTGATTGTGGATATAAAAAGTCATGGCTTTAAAAATTCACTGACTGTTTTGGAAAAGAATCAAAATTAGTCATTACAAAAACATTTAAGTCAAGTGTGAGCGCGGCCGTCTTTGTAAGGTGAAGGATGTTGGAAACACTGAGATGGATTCCAGTATTCACAAACGGTTTCAGCTCTTACTTCACTTCAAGGGAACTGAATTGGGCAGCCATAGACCATGCTGCCAGGATATTTCATGCCAGGAGACTCAGGGGGAATTCTAGTTTGTGGAACACCTATGTCTGTGTCTCTGAAAAGGTAAGAAATGGTACTCAGCCCCTGGAGTGTAAGCGCAGACAAGGTCTCAAGGTGCACAGGCACAGCTTTGAACAGATTTTCTCTTTTTGTCAGTCTATATCATCAGTCGCCACAGGCCCAGAGGGCTTGGATGGATAACCTGATGCCCGAGACAATAGGTTTTCTCTGCATTGAAAACCGTCCTGTTGGGTCCATTTCTTCTTTTGGTGAGATCTGCAGTAGTTTCACTCAGACCATTTGAGTGATACCGTTTGGTTATGTATGGAAAGTGGAATGAATGCATCTCCTCTTGAAGTGTCCTTCCCATTGGGACATAACCTTTCCCTTTCCAAGGGACCGCATTTGATGCCACTTCTTCATTGTAACAAGACAGCACAACACAAAATGAAGCAAAATAATGAACAAAAGCTGGAGCAGCCTCCAGTTGAAATGACAAAGGAAAACAAGACATATTTTTCATATCAGTGAAGTCCTGGTTTCTTCTCAAGATCATTTCTACTCATGGCTATGTGAGAAACAGACTCATCCCTGAAGGCGTTGGCTGCAGCTGCCGCCAGAGGTTCAACATGATACACAGCACCCTGAAAACCTTGCTTTGCATCCATGGTAGCATGGAAAGGACCCACGATCAGCTTTTGTCCCGTGGGTCTACAACACCAGCAAGCCAGTGCTTTCCTCATCCCACCCCGCTTCCCCTTCACACCTGCTTGTCTGGAGTCGGGGAACGCTTCCAGTCCAGGGCGAGCACCGATGAATAGGAGGTAATGAGGGTTTGGAATTGTCCAGCACTAACCTTGGAAGTCTGCACCCACAGGAATAAGTGTGGAGCACAGCCTTTAAGGTTAGCAACTCAGCAATCCTGACAAGAACTATAGGCCCCAGGGTCTCTGCTTTGATGGTCCTAGCTAATCTCTATGTGATAGTATAGGAGTTGTGACATGATTGGCAGGAAGCTGGAATAAGAATTTGGTATAGAGAAGCCCCAGGCTTTTGTACCTTTATGCTCCTCCTTGCTATGACTTTTCTTTTGTATATTTTTAGTATGAATGCCTGAGGTAATAATGTATTACAGAAAACAATGCATATATTGCCATTTTAATTCAGCGTCAATCCCTAAAGAGATAAAAACATTGTTTCCATTTTAGGCGTGAACCTATAGATCTAAATAAAAAAAAGAAATCTCTGATCAGCAGAAATCTTCATTTTACGAAGTTAGCAGAAAAAAAATTTTTTTTGATCCTGCCAAGGATCCTATTTCAAGCCCAGAAAAGTATTTCAAGGGACTGGCTCTGATGAGAGAGCTATAGGAGGAACAGAAAGAAGCCAAGGAAGTGCAGGGTCAGGATGGAGTCCAGGATGGAAGAGAAAAAAGTGTGGCTATCCTCAGTGGTATATGCCTTTAATTCCAGCACTTGGGAGGGAGAGACAGAGGCCGGTAGATCTCTGTGAGTTCAAGGCCAGGCTGGTCAACATAGTGAATTCCAGGGCATCCATGGCTGCATAAGTAAGACCATTTCTCAAAAAACCAACAAGAAACCATGTGGAAATTGTGAGACCCTGTGATTGTTGATCTTATTCACCAATGTGGCTGAATTTAGAATCACCTGGAAGGTGTACCTGCCTTAAACCTGGGTGCTACCATCCCAAAGGCATTTGGAGGGGTAGAGTAAGCGAGAAGTCAGTTGAGTGCCAGGATTCCCCTTCCTGCTACCCACCCCACTGAGCTGTGAACAAGCAGCTGCTCCATTCTGGCATTGGCAGAGCTACCTGCAGCCATGCCACGATGGACTGGTTTCTGTCAAACCACGAGCCAAGTCAACTTTCCTCTTTTAAGTTGCTTCTTATTTGGTCCAGGACTGACAACAACGGGTACAGATCCTGGAGTTGACATGGCTGGGTTTTCTATTGGCTGTCATTTTTCACTTGGCTTTAAGTCTGTTTTTCTTTTTCTCACTCTTCTGAAGTTGGTCTTATCTTTCCTTTAAGAGAAGTCAATCCAGAGAACTCGGGTGCCCAGGAGTCCCATGCTTACAAGTGTCCAGCACTGAATTAAAAGGGTAGCATTTAACTAAAGATGCTAAAGACTATTGGGGCTTATAGCTGCAAAAGAGCAGCTTGGCACCAGGTGGTCAGTGCCATTTTCTCAGTCTTTGTGACAGTGAGGTTGGGCCATGGAGATGGAGAGGTGGGAAGAAGCTGGCAAGCTGGCTGAAGTAAGCAGTATCTGCATGAGGTTTGTCACACTGCTCAGAAGGCCAAGTCAGAGGCATAGAGAAATGTAGGCAGAGACTGCTTATTTGTTTCCCAGCCTCCCTGATGTGAATGATCACACAAAAACTGTATTAATTACAATAGTGTTTGGCCAATAGATTATTCATATTTTTAACTAGCTAATTCTTACTCCTTAAATTAACCCATTTCTATTCATCTGTGAATCACCATGAGGCTGTGGCCTACTGGTAAAGGTTCCAGGGTATCTGTCTCCTTTGGCAGCTACATGGCGTCTCTTTGACTCCGCCTATTCTCTCTCTACATCTCCGTTTGAATTTTCTACCTGGCTTTACTCTGTTAAGCCATTGGCCGAAAGCAGCTTCTTTATTAACTAATGGCAATAAAGCATATTCACAGCATAAAGAACATACAGAGGGGAATCCCACATCAGAGAAGTGTTTAAAGAAAAGAACTCAGGAGAAGGACGCTCCACCCATGGGTGGAGAGAAGCCGTTGGTTTCCTGCAGTTGAGGCATTGTCTGTGTACAGAGTGCAAAGAATTTCCCCTTTCAGGCTGAGCCACACAGCTATGTGCATCAAGTGTTAGCACTGTGACAGTAGTGAGCTGAAGGGCCATGTGTGCATGTGTGCATGCCTGTGTGTTTATGTTTGTGTAGAGGTCAGAGAACAATCTTCTGTGTTCCTCAGGAGTCATCTGCCATTTTTTGCTTTGGTTTGAGATGGGCGTGTTTCCACTGACCTGGAGCTTACCAACTGGACTAGGCTGGCTGGCTGGTGAGTCCCAGGGGCCTGTCTGTCCCAGAGTTAAGATGGTAAGTGTGTGCTACCAGGTCTAGCACTTTTGAAAAATGAGTTTTGGAGGGCTGGAGAGACGGCTTAGTGGCTAAGAGCACTTGTTGCTCTTACAGATGACCAGGGTTTGACTCCCAACACCCACATGGCAATTCACAATCATCTGTAACTCCAATTTCAAGGGATCTAGCATCCTCTTCTAGTCTCTGTGGGTGTCAGGCATGTATATGTTATACATGCATATACATAGACAAAACACTCACATACACAAATAAATATTACCAAAGGGGTTTTGAGCATCTAACTCATGGTCTCATGTTTACAAGGAAAGCACTTAGCAATAGAGCTATCCCGCAGCCTCAGCAGGCACTCTCAATGGGAAGGAGCCTAGACCAGCACTAGTGGCTATTGCTGAAGGGAGGCTTGAGTGTGTAATGCAGAGTGGCAGCAGGCTCAGGCAAGGCATAGGCTTTGTCCAGTACTGAGACCTCTATAACAGCTGTGGTATACAGGGCCTTGGCTTTCTGGACTTAGCGGACAGGGCGGAGCTGTACTGCGTGACCACTAGGCCTTCCGTCTGCAGCCTTAGCTCACAATCATGTTCACCTTTCTTTTCTTTCTTTTTTTAAAAATTTAAATCTTTTTTGTTTTGTTTTGTTTTGAGACAGCATTTCTCTGTATAGCCCTGGCTGTCCACTCTATAGACCAGTCTGGCCTCAAACTCCGAGTTCCACTTGCCTCTGCCTCCTGCGTGCTGGGAGGCAAGATGTGGACCCCCACTGCACAGCTCCTGTTAGCATTTCTTAAGCCAAGCTGTTCTTCTAACTAGGCTGGCACAGCTCCCTCACCTCTCCCATCTTTCCCTCTGCAGTCCCTGCTGATTGTCAACAGAGCTCCCCTTCCAGCTTCCTTTCCCAGCACTGCCTTTGGTGGGTGACGGGGACACTGGGCTTTGGAACGTTAGTTGAAACAGGTGACCTGTACTCCTTGACCCTGTGTGTGGTTTGAAATTTCTCTTCAAATTAGGGGTTTTCAGGAAACAGAAAAACCTACTCCTTGGGGATGTTTCTGTGTTCCTTAAGGAGGATGAGGTACAGCTACCAGTGCTAAGATACCAGGCCTGGGCAAGTTAGCTCAGCCATCTGGCACCTTGGGTGCTAGCAAACCCACGCAAGTGCTGCTGGTCCCTGACGTGTGACTGAGAAAGAAAGTCAAGTTGGCTGTTGCCAGGCTATTAGGCCCGCCATGCCCTGAGCCATTTGGTCGTTTTGACTCTCTGACTGCCATTGCTTTTTCTGTCTCCGGGCCTTCGACTCGTAGCTGACCATGTCCTGCCTGTGCGCAGAGGCACTTCTGCACTGAACTCCTGGGTTAGAGAAGGTATCTCCTCCTGGACACCACAGTGACCAACCGTGTGCATCTCTAGTGGGGTCAGGTACACAGGACTACATTTTCTCTTTCTCCCTGGTGCCAGGATTCCAGGCTTCCCCGAAAACTCGGATCCTTCAACCTTTGATTTACCCATTGGTGTTTATCAGCCTGCTAGTCACAGCTTCAGCACAACGTGGGGGCTGGGTTTGGAATCCAGAGTCACCGCTGCAGTAAGTGACTTTTGTTTGAAATCTCCTCCCTCTTACTCCCCTTCAAGCCTGTGACCTAGTTTTTGCCTGTGGTTCTGCTTTCTATGTTAAAACAAGCTCTGTGGGTTAATCAGATAAGTATCTCACACCATCTGTTTTCTGTCAGTCTGTCACGGTCCTAGGTGGCAGACCCCACAGAATGTCCACGTGGGGGAGGCGTTTCTCAGGGGGCTCACTGTCTCCCCACTCTGCAGTGTCGCCACCTAAGGTGTCTGAGTCAGGCTGTGATGGCTAGATGTGCCCAGTTACCCATAATTCCCGCTTCTCCCAAAGGGAAGAGTGAGGAGACCCAGGGAGACGGTGATACACACCTGCTGCCAGGCTCAGACCCTGCCTGAGCTTCTGGTCTTAAAAGATGCTGGGCACTGTTCAGGCTGTTGCTCATCTATCCACGGATGATGAGGTCGTGTGATGTGTAGATCATGAGTGAGTTCTCAACAAAAATAATAGCAGCAGTTCAGGAGTTCACTTGAAGCTTGGCTCTCACCTCTGCAGAATACAGGGTGCAATTAAGACAAGAGGGATGGAGCCGGAGACCCTTCCAGGATAGCTATGTCAGCCGTGGGGTAAGGGGCCCCAGGAAAGGAGATACAGATGTGAACACAGATGAATTAAGATCTCTTAGGCAGTTTTGTTTCAAGTTGTGCTCAGCTCCTCTATGATTTTATTTAAACTGTCTACCACATCCCTAGGACTTAGTTTCATCTTATTACTAAGGATCTTAAGATGATGGATATTGGAGATGGAGCTTCACTTTGGAACCATTACCAGTTTGCTTGCTTTTTCCCTGTTGAGAGACTATGTCTAACCTGGCCACTTAAAAAGGAAGATACAATTTGGTAAAAAGAACTGACTTGAGCAGTTTGGTAGGGATACCTGTGGCTAGAATTACAAGGGGTTGGCTGATAGTCTATACCATGGGCTAGCAGTTAGACTGCAGAACACTGCCAGCCAACAAAACCTTCAGTGATGTCCAGGAAACAGCCCCTGGTCTGGTTAGCACTGTGCTCTGGAGTGATTCCTATTGCCTTAGAACTTTTCCTATCACATGTCTGTCTACTGTGCAGTGCAGGGCAAGCTCTGGGTACCAGCTTTCTGTGCCCATGACTGTTTCCATGAAGGGACGGAGTCATTTCTGTCATGGACATTCAGAGTTGGTGTTGGGAAATAGAGTGCTTTGTCCCTTTGGAGACACTTGATATCCAGAGGATGTGGGAATACAGAAGGGGTGGTGGTGGATGTTCCACTGTGCCTTGCTTTTCAAAGGTAGCCTTCTCAGGATTATTTGTGTATTAACGCACTATTTGTGTCTTGGTCATAGTCAGGGAAAAGGGTTTTTGCAAGATTGTGGGAGCAGAGTGCCCATTTTTCTGTATTGGAAATAGTTAATGGGAATAGTTTAACTGCCCCACCCCACCAAGCAAAAAACAGATAAAGCTAGGTATAACAGGGAACTGATTCAGGATTTAATGTAAGGGTGGAAAAAGAAAATCAACATTGGGACATTTGTTATCCATCATCTCAAGTTCAAGAACTAGAGTCCCAGTGACAGAGAGCCGGGGAGGAAGTGTGAAAGGGTTTATCAATTGTCATATTACTGTAATTGGAGAAGGACCTATAAATAAATTATTGTTTGTGCTTATAAATGAAGTGAAAAGGCAGGCCAGTGCTCCCTTGAGGCTCGTCTGGATTTCTCCATTCTCATTAGCTGTGTGGTAGAGAGATTGTGGTAGGAATGCTGCTCCAGGGCCTTGTGGACGAGCTGTGCAGGTGACCCATGTGTGTTGGAATGGGCGCCTTTGGAGATTCCTTCCACTCTCCTGTCCCCATGGCTTCTTTGACAAGCTTCCACCTGCCTCAGTGTGCTGTGTGGCCCCAGATGTCACATGCGGATGAGTGGGTAAAAGTGAAAACTCTAATTCCCCCCTGAGTGGGCAAGTCTGTCCTGTGATGTCACGTGGGAAGATAAGTCTGTCCTGTGATTTCACATGGGAAGATCAAGTCTGTCCTGTGATGTCACGTGGGAAGATAAGTCTGTCCTGTGATGTCACGTGGGAAGATCAAGTCTGTCCTGTGATGTCACGTGGGAAGATAAGTCTGTCCTGTGATGTCACATGGGAAGATCAAGTCTGTCTTGTGATGTCGCATGGGAAGATCAAGCCTGTCCTGTGATGTCATGTGGGAAGATCAAGTCTGTCCTGTGATGTCACGTGGGAAGATCAAGCCTGTCCTGTGATGTCATGTGGGAAGATCAAGTCTGTCCTGTGATGTCATGTGGGTAGATCAAGTCTGTCCTGTGATGTCACATGGGAAGATGATGTGAATGAACATGGAGACATAGGTCTGAGGTTCTTGTCTCAAAGTAGAGTTAGCATCATGGTGAACCCTGATACCCTCCTTGCTGGGGAGATCAAAATCAAGGCAGGGCTGCTATCATTGGGCAGCTGCTATGTACAGGTTTTTTCTGTTTTTCTCCTGGCATATCATCCTCGCCTGCAGAAGGAGAGGGATTCGAGGAGGTTCAGTTGCTCTCTTAGGGACCCAGAGTGAGACAGAGGATATTTTTCAAGTCCACATCTGTCTAGCTGCCGACGAGAAAAGCCTGGCTTCGGTAGAGCAATCTACTTTTTTACAGGTTGTCTTTTTCACAGAAGTAGAAAGATAAATTTCCACCACACACTTCATGCTTCTGCTTCCTGATGGGCACTGAGCAAAACACATTCAGCAAATGTCACCTCATTTAATACAGGAATTACAGTTTCCGTTTAGTGGATGAGGAAGTTAGGCATTCACTGGTCCTGGTACTCAGCCAAGGCCTCTCAGGCAGAGCTGGACCCAGGTCTGCTGACTGCATGGTGCTGCTGTATTGGCCTCTGTGCTTTGCCTCCTTGCATCCTTGACCAAGAGCTATCTATGCTCCCAGCTCCTGAGCCCTTGACTGGGCCAGCTCTGGGCGGATGGGAGAGTACAGGCTCTGATGTCAGACTTGCCCCTGAGAAACTGCATGACCTTGGACAGGTGACCTTGCTTGTCCAAGGGAATGATATTTCGTTTCAGAATTGTGAGGATTAGATAAATATTTAATTGACAGCAGAACCATGAAAGTGCTCACCTTGAATACTGATTTGTAGGTTCAGAGAGTGGTCAGAAGAGACAGAGCAGAGTTCAGGTGCCAGGCCTCTGGGTGTCTCTCTCACCCCTGGCAGATCTATCCACTAGTAAGGACCAAGGGACCTGTGCTTCCTGCTGCTGTTGGTAAACACTCTCAAGCGTATAGAGTGTGTACACTCTAAGCACCGCTTTCTTTTTTTTTTTTAAATATTTATTTATTTATTATGTATACAATATTCTGTCTGCATGTATGCCTGCAGGCCAGAAGAGGGCACCAGACCTCATTACAGATGGCCGTGAGTCACCATGTGGTTGCTGGGAATTGAACTCAGGACCTTTGGAAGAGCAGGCAACGCTCTTAACCTCTGAGCCATCTCTCCAGCCCCTAAGCACCGCTTTCTGCCATGCACCAAGCACTGGGTACACATGGCAGGCATCATCAACATCACAAAGCAGTCTTGTTGTCTGTGGCTTTACACAATCTTAGAAAAATGCAGTGGGCCATGCCTGTAATGCTAAGCACTTGGGAGACAGACAGGAGGATGTGCCATGAGTTCGAGGGCAGCCTGGTATACATAGCAAGTTAAAGGGCAGCCTGAGCTACATAGTCTCAAAACCCACCAACTAATTGCTAGAGCAAAGTTGAAGGGCAGTGATGCAGCCGCTCTCATGGCCGGAGGATCTGGTCTCTTCCCAGAGGCAGAACCAGTGGTCACGAGATGCTTAGCTTGCCTCACCCCATCTCCCACTTCAGAATTATAGGAAATGTGAAACTGCGGCATGCCACTGTGCTTCCCATTGCTGTGGTAGAGGTCATCTTCACACTCTCTCTTCCTGATCAACTTACCTTGACTATGGGTTGATAAAGGCCAATTGAAAACTTAAGTTTGCACAAAGTAGAGTTGCCTGGTATCCTGGGTATGGTGTGGGTGCTAGGGTTGTGGGGGATGAGCTGAGCAGGCACTTCTCTTGCTGAGCCTTGGGCTCAGACGCTGCTCAGAAGCAGTGGAAAGGGCCATTTACCAGACCATTAGGGACTTGGAAAAGAAACTCCATGGTGCTTTCCTATTGAAGAATTCCAAGGTTGTTTTTTGTTTGTTTGTTTATTTGTGTGTGTGTGTGTGTGTTCAGCACACATGTGCTGTGTGTATCAGAGGAATTTTGAAGACAGGGAATCATGGCAGGTTTTCAGATGAGATGGCCTGAGCATGCCCACAGCCCTTCACACTAGGCTTCTGCAGGCCAAGCTGCTAGGTGTACCAGCCTGGGACTGGTACTGAGTGCAGCCTGACCTGGGGTGGTAGGTGTGGCTCTTCCTTTCCTTGGCTCGTCTCCAAGATTTGAAAGTCAGTCTTTTCAAGGCCTGACAGAGGCCCAGCCCTTGTCAGGACTCGTAGGGGCTCCAGGCTGTGGTGTCTGGCATAGGATGGGTAGGGAACAGAGGGTCCCCAGATCAGCACGCTAGTAAGCCAGGCAAGAGACACTGAGACAGGCCTTGTGGGAAGTGCTTTTGATGTCACCCCAGGTGAAGTTGTGCCAGAATCCAAGATTAAATATTTAAAACAGTTTTGAAGAGGTCTAGAGAGAGAGAGAGAGAGAAGAGGGGGATAGAGAGAGCCACTTGGCATGGAAGCAGAAGAGGGAGCTGTTTTAGGGAGAGGGGATCAGCAACAAAGGAGGTCAAGGGAGGCAGTGGAGGACAAACATGAGCACAGCGAATGACCTGAGTGCTGAGGCGATGGCTCAGGTTTAAGATAGGTGCTGTTTTGCAGAGTCCGGGTGGCTCACAGCTACCTGTAACTTCAGATCTGATGCCCCTAGCCTCTGAGGGCACTCGTGTGCACATACCCCCACACATGTCCATAGCCAAAACCAATAATAAAAATAAAATTTAAAAATATGTACTGATATGTGTGAAATGCATTTACATGGTAACTAAAAAGGTAATACAATGAACAAAAATAAAACATGCTAGTTTTTTAAAAATCCTCCTTTGGCATGTTTTTTTCTTCCATCCTTTCTCCTTCCTCATTTTTTCTTCTTCCCTCCCTCCCTCTTGCCTTTCCTTCACTTTTATTGGTTGTGCTGAGGACGGAACCAGGGCCTCTCACATGGCAGGCAAGTACTCAACCCTGAGCTATAGCCTCATTTTTCTTTATACTTTTTGAGACAGACCCCCTTAAGTTGTCAGGCTGGCCTTGAACTCACTCCACAGTTTAGGCTTATAATTCTCCTGCTTAGCCTCATGAATAACTGAGATGATAAGCATGCACAACCATGTATTTTTTCTTCTTTTTATTTTGTGTGTGTTCGTGTGTGTGTGTGTGTGTGTGTGTGCATGCTTGTGTGTGCATGTGTGTATATGTGTTTGTGTGCATATGTGTGTGTTCATGTGTATGTGTGTATCTGCCTGTGTGTGTGTGTGGTGGGTATACATACAGGCTTTCTATGACTCCTGTTTGGATATTAGAGAACATCTTGGGTGTTGGCCCTCACCTTCCCCTATGTTTAAGAGAGAGTGTTGGTCTGCCACTGTGCACAGCTGTGCTGTCTGGCAAGCCTCTGAAGATTCCTCGTTTCTGCCTCCCCTTTTTCTGTGAGAGCACTGAGATTATAGGTGCCTGCTACTGTGCCCACATGCACACACACATACACACATCTGCACACACTTAAGAACACTGGGATTATAGATGCATGCTACTGTACCCCCCCACATCTGCACACACTTGAGAGCACTGGGATTATAGACGCTTGCTACTGTACACACACAAGCACACACACATCTGCACACACTTGAGAGTACTGGGATTATAGATGCATGCTACTGTACTCACAGACACACACACACACATCTGCTCACATTTAAGAGTACTGGGATTATAGATGCATGCTACTGTACTCACAGACACACACACGTCCACCACAGACACCCATACATGTACACATATGCATGAACACACACATGTATGCACTAGACACAGACACACATACATGAGAGCACTAGCATTATAAATGCCTGCTACCGCATCTGGCTCTGCATGGGTTCTGGGATTAATTCAGGTTCTCATGCTTGAGTGGCAGTCACATACTGTGCCATCTTCCCACCCATATTTTTATTTCTTAGGAGAAATGGTGTAGGATCCGGAACCCAGCCAATCATGATAGCAAAGGACTGCTTGTTTCTTGGGGCCAGACAGTAGTGGAGGGAGTCAGGTGCCCTGGAGGGATGGAGGCAAGAGGGTAATTGAGAGAGCAATAGAATCTGATTGTCAAGGCAGCATCATCTGGTGGCTAGATGTGGAGTGTAGCAGTTTCTCCAGAAACGGGGGACTGAGGAGTCAAGAGGGAAGGCTGTGTAAGAACCAGGTCAAGAGAGGCCCTGGCCTCTCTGAGTCCCAAAGGATTTTCATTAATGGAATCTTGAGTTCCATTCCCGTATGGACCCCAAACCATCTTATCATTTGTGTGACTGTTCCTAGATTTCTGACAGAATAACTGCACAGTTATTAAATGCCTAGTGAGTACAACCATGCTTGCTGTGCCTTCCTGGAGTTCCACGTTTTAGACATGTGCTCTCCCCATAGATGATCTGGCATGGGTTTTCGTTTTCTTTTGCTGTGGGCTCATCTCATTGGAATCCTAAGCTCTGTCCTTGTGTGAAGACAAGAGTAGGGTCTTCCCCCAGCTTCTCAGGACAATAGGAAGAGCCTTTCTGCACCCCTTTCTTTACTCCTGCCTAGCGAAACAGGGTGAACATGCGAGAAGGCAGCGACACTTCTTTAGTGACTGTCCTACTCCAAGGACGCTTGAAGTTTGCTTTGCCATGGGCTGGTGACCTGCTCTGGTGGTAGATCCAGCGATGCTTCTTGGAAGCCCTCTCGATGGAATTCACACAAGGCCCCACCCGCCTCTCTGGTTTCCCATGTGGTTCCGACCTCAGGAGGGAAAAGAGCAGCGTCACCTGTGTGCCAGAGCTCCCTGCAGAGGTTCTCTGGTTCAGGCAGACCGGTATAGGTCTTGGGAATGTGGTATTTTAGTACCAGCTGTGCTCCAGTGTGTCTGAGGCTGCCTGGCCTGTCAGATGGAAGGAAGGATGAGCTGTGTCTGTCCATCTGTCCATCCGTCTGTGTGTGAACAGAGCAGTAAGCTGTTCCTGGTCCCCCTCCCCTCTCTGACTCTGATTGAAGAGGTATTGCTTCACCTAGTTGAGCTAAAACTGGAGGTACCCTGAGTTTTGTTCTTTTCAAGGCCAGAATATTCAAGGTCAGAGAGAGGGAGTGAGTTTTAAATAAAATGTGATGTCATCCGTGTGTATAGTCCAACACCAGCCTGGCATTTGCTGTTCTGGAGAAGACAGAGTGTGCTCGTGCTAGGTTACACTCACTGCTCCCACCTGGAAGCGCAACTTAGTCTTGCAAACCTATTCTTTACCTCGATTTTTTTTCCAGCAAATGCTTTTTGAATGATGTAAGGAAAGTTATTGCAGTAACAAGCTATGGGAGAGAGACTGTTTTGAGATGAGTCTGTTGCAGCTAGCCTGCTTGAGAAGAGCGTCCTACCTGATCCTGCTGACGGCTGATCTCAGAGGCCAAGCAGACTGCTTCCTGCCTGGACAGCTGGCAGCAGCCCATGCTTATCACTGTGTTAGCACTGTCGCTGTGATAAAATGTCTGAAAAGAATGAATTGAGAGAAGGATCGTTCTGGCTTGTGACCTGAGAGGGTGGAGTCTGTCATGGTGGTTCATAGCTGCTGCACCAGGGGTGTCAAGCTGCTAGCCTGAAATCTTGGAGAACCTGGAAATAGACTAGACTGGGCCCTGGACTGGTCTACAGTTCACGAGGCTGTTGAAGAAGGCTGCTTGTTGGTTCCTGGCCACCTGGCTATCTTAGACCCAAAATAACCACACAGAAACTGCATTAATTAAATCACTGCTTGGCCCATTAGCTCTAGCTTCTTATTGGCTAACTCTTATATTAATTTAACCCATTTCTATTCATTTGTATATTGCCACGTGGCTGTGGCTTACTGGGTAAAGTTCCCAGTGTCTGTCTCTGGTGGCTCCATGGCTTCTCTCTAACTTGGCCCTTCTTTTCTCCAGCATTCAGCTTAGTTTTCCTCACCTAGCTCAGTTCTCCTATAGCTCTGCTATAGGCCCAAAGCAGTTTCTGTATTCATTAACCAATAAAAGCAACACAGACAGAAGGACCTCCCACACCATGAGGCTTATTCCCTGGTGAGTCTTTTATTTATTTATTTTTTTAAGACAGACCCAACCTCTTAAAACAGTGCCACTGGCTGGGACCCAGGTGTCCAAACACATGAGCCTATAGAGGTACATTTTACATTGACTGCACACCATGGTGTGATGCTAAATTGCCCACATTTGGAGATGGAAATATGAGTTAGTTTATTGTCCAACTCTGGGACTTGGAGAAACCACAAAGTAAGACAGGCGAAAAAAATGTATGACACACTTTGGGGGACAATAATATGTGAATCAGCAATGGGTAACTCATAAATGAAACCATGTTGGGAAGAGAAGAAGTTCATTTGTCTGGTCAGGACACTGCCTTGGCTTCTTTGCCCTTCACCCAGAAATAGACCATGAATGCTAACCAGGAGGTATGTGATGGGAAGTTAGGAGTTGAAGGTCAGAGAGTTGGGAACTCAACATTGTACTCCACATAGTTCTGTTTTGTGTCCTCCCTTGAGCATAAGAACAAGTTTCATGAGATGCTGCTACCACCTGGAGGATGCTCGTGGCCAGCAGGTGCAGACCCACCATATCCCGAGGGTGAGAGGCACCGTGTGGAAAGGCAGCAAGGCTACCCAAGGCTTGAATCCAAAGTGTTCTCACTTTTGGTAACAGTCACGGACTAGGCACCGTTTGCCTATTTCTAGACAAATGCCAGGGTTCCTATATCTTTAAGGATGCCTGTGGGTACCTAAAATCCATGTGTGACCCCTGTCCATATCAGGTCATCCTTGTCTGTAGAAACATCTTTCATAGTGGCAGGAGCGTCCTATAGAGGATGCTGAGTACAGTAGCAGCTCTCAGAGACTAGGCCTCTGCGACACTGGGTGACATCTCAGAAAAGGTCTTTGGAAGCCAGAGCTTTGCAACCAGACACAAACACACTAATCCCTGGTTTTTACTTCTCAGTAGGTCAATGAATCTCCTCCAGCAGCTCCTTTGCAAAGTGGGTGATGAGTTGTTCCGTGTGCCTTACAGGATGTGCTCTGAAGCATGGAGGACGTGAGGGTACATGCTTGTCCCTTTGCCCCCTGTTGTGTCTCATAGGCCACATGGATCTATGGGTTTGCATGTGTGCTATCTTCTTCATTGACTCAGGTTTTCAGGCCTCACTTCCCCGATGAGATGGCATATGCAATGTGCTTGTCATAGCTGTGTGTGTGTGTGCTGAGTGTATGCGTGTGAGGGGGGCTCATTGAATAGGCATTATAGCTGTCCTGCCATATGGCACTGGTCCCCTTTACAGAAGGGTGAACTCTGGAGGATTGGAGATGCTCTATCTGATTTCTATCTTGGATCTGTTACTCAGGCTGTGTGGCCTTGGACAAGTTACTTCTCTCTGCCTCTACTTCCTTGCCTATAAAATGATATAATTAGGGTTCTCTGGGGGTGTTTCAGTATTTATTTTTCATTGCTATGACTAAATATCTGATAAAAGCTATGTAAGGATGGACTGACTTATTTGGCACTGCAGTCTGAAGGTACAGTCCATTGTGATGGGGATGCATGGAGGCAGGAGCGTGCACATCCAGGAAGCAGAAGGGGATGAGCGCTGGTACTCAGCTAGCTTTCCCCTCTTTATTTATTTAAGATCCCACCCCGTGGAAGGACGCCATTCTGATTAGGTCGACTCTTCCCATCTTATTTAATTCAATCAAGGAACTCCTGACTGAAATGCCCAGAGCTGTGTCTTCTCAATGGGTCTACAACTTGTCAAACTGACACTATCGACCATCACAGGGGTTAAAGGAATGAATCCATATCAGGTTGTTACAATGACACCTAATGTTCAATAAACACTGGGTATGCAGTAGCTATTATTGTCTGCTCGTCATGATCTTCAGCACACGGCAGCTTTTAATATGTCCACATGAATAATACCAGCAGCAGAGTTTGCGATTAGAGCGAGAGCCAAGCTGAAACACGAGAACACAGAGGGAATCATCTTTCTTCCCTTTCTTCCCGAAATCCTCTCAGGTTTCCCCGAAGTGCTGATAAGATGTAATGGCCAAAGGTGAACATTGTCTACTCAAACTAGCTTCCACGATAGACTCCCCAAGTAGACAGAGGAAAAGCAGGCTCTGCTTTCATGGCTCTGACCCTTATATTGTTGTTTTCTTTACTTATTAGTCCCACAGGGACCCAGCAAGGTGGTGTGAGGGCAGAGCAGGCAGGGTGCCTATGTCTCCTTTCATGGCATTTTCTGTGCTTGTCTGGGTTTCTGCTCACAGCTGATTCATGCCTCGCCATCCAGCAGATTCCTTTCCTCTGGCTCCCGTGATGGCAGATGGGAAGGGTGGTTTTAATGAATTACTGTTTTCCTTTGGAGATTAAGCTTTCATTATAAATATAATTGCTGACACGCAGCCTTCTGGTGCTTACATATCATTTGCCAATTAGGATAATGGATTCAAAAAGTCTCCTGGAAAGTGACACGGACAACATTAAGCCTGTGTGGAGCACTGGTGGATGAAGTACTTTGGCCAACTGGAAGCAACATGTCCCAAGTCTGCCCACAATGTGCTTGGGCTAAGAGGTCTGAAAATATTCATGACCTTTTAGGAAGAGATTAAAATTAGTAGGCAGAGATGCTGCAGCCAAGCTTGTGATGTGTCATCCCACAGCATCTGCCATGCCTGCCACATGCTTCTGGGACGGCTATGGGGTGGAAGGCTGTGCCACTTAATTTTAGAGTTAAATAATTGAATGTAGTATTGAAACCATTTGTGATGGGTTTGGAACTGGCGATGGGTGTTGTAATGTTTCCATCACTTTTTCCTCCTCTTCCCTCTTGTCTCTGTGTGTGTCACACACACGTGTATTCATGTATAAGTGTGGGCGCATACATACCAGGATGTGAGTGTGGAGGTCAGAGGACAGCATTATCTGTTGCCTTCCAAGGGTTTCTTCCTGTTTATTGCTGTATATGCCAGACTGACTAGCCTGTGCTCCAGGAGTGTTCTTGTGTCCTGCTTCCATTTTGCCATATGAGGACCACTGGGATTGTAGATGCACACTAGAGTGTCTGTCTTTATGTGGGGTCTAGGGACCCAAACACAGATGATCATGCTTGTCTGACATGAGCACCACCAAGCACCTCAGAGCCCATCCATCACTGGCTTAGGGGCCACAGCTTTTGGGTACCTCTCTATATTTTGGTTGAAACACCCCCGGTATTTCAGTGTTTTTCAATATTGGCACCACAGACCACATGACAACAGGAACAGGCTTTGTCGTGAAGCCTGGTCTGTGTCTTGCAGGATGTCTAAAGCATCTGACCCCCACCCGCTGGATGCCAGGAACAATGCCCAGATGCTGCTGAATGTCCTTTGACGCTGTGATAAAGAGTCCCTTCTCCAGCTGTCCTCAGGAGCGCTCAGAGGTGAGCTCAGAAGCTGTCTGTCATCGTCACAACAGCACTGCGTCTCGTGGCAGACCTTCTCAGCTGAGGCACTGCAGGGCAACCTTCAGTCCTGGCGCTCCAGCTGGGTGATGAGTACTTTACGGGTCAAAGAATACAAACAGGAAAGAAAGAGACCTGACTCTTAAGTCACTTAAGAAAGTGAGCATTTTGACTGGAGTGGAAGACTTAACTTTAAATGGCATCAAAGGAACCTATTCCAGAGTTGATATTAAGGTCCCAAATCAGAGAAATCTAGGTTTTGGTCCTCTATATGAGGTCAGGAGTGACTCCATTTGTACCCACAGCCTGGGAACTAGAAGGAAGGGACTTGGGTGGTGAGCAACTTGAGGATATTGAGTTTATGAACCTAGCATGGAAGGGCTAAGGGAGCACCTAGAGGAAGAGAAGGTGTGAGCACAAGCAGATAAACCCAACACATGAGCAGGAACAAGATGGGAGGGGTCCCTGGGGTGGGGTAGGGTTCATGAGGAAGAAATACAACAGAATGCAGAAGATTTGGGATTTCCTCGCCATCAGCTGAGGAGGATGCTCTCTGCTTCGCAAACTCTCTGTTAAGTACAAATAAAATATCAGTGTAAGCCACACATGCTAGTATGCATTTGTGACCCCAGCAGTTTGGACATGAGGCAGGAGGATTGTGGGTTCAAAACTAACCCTACATGGTGAGCTCCTTTCTCAAAAAAGTAAAACAAACAAACACCCTCCCCCACAAAATACTAAAATACAGAGGCACCTAAATGAAGGCTGCCTATGAAAGGCTTTGTGTGTAGTGGCTGTGACCAGACGATGACATTCTCCCAGTGCCAAGTGGAAAAGGAGGGGTCGTTGAGTTCAGAGTCTGAGGAGGGAAGTGTATGATAGGGATATCACTTAAGGAAGAATATTTTGGGATGAATTGAATGAAAAGGAGCTAAGAGAAAGAAGTAGGAGGCCAGGGGTGAGGCCTAGCTGCATAGGAGGGTATGTGGTAGGAGGGGCTTTGATGGGAGGGAGCAGGAGTTGTCTTAGTGTCCATGATTAGCTGTGCACAGCCAGACTCCTTGCTCCTTGAAATGCTAGGAAGTGCTCCATACTGTTAAGACGAACCCAGACAGTGTATTAAATACACGAATATCAATCACAAAACCTTACTAAGAAGAAAGAAGTCAATGTGACCAGATGTTTGGGTAAGTCATCAGTCACAGGTCATTGATCATTAGCAACAAATTTTCTGATAACTGAATTACCCAGGGAAACCACTGACTTTTGTACCAAATATTTCTTGTGTTTGAGAGGGAATCCTCTGAGAATGTATGAGGTAGATTTATTCTTTTTTGGGGGGGAGGCAGGTGCTGAATTAAATCATTATATAAATGCAGAACATATTTCAAAGTATAGCTTTTTGAGAACCCACTGTAATCTTGGTAAAGTTGGTCTGTCTTTCTTTTGAATTTGTGGATCACATTTTAAAAGTTTTAGTCTTTGAGGAATTGCCATGCTGTTTGATCAGGGCATATATTAATGGAATAGGAACAAAGAAAATGCAAAGAATCTATGAAGTAGAGAGTTGTTTCCTTGGAAAGATAAACGAAGCCAACAATCCCTTTGCTAAATTAATCAAAAGGAAGAGAAGGCCCAAACTGATATGATTAGAGCTGAAAAGGAAACATTATAAAGGTCTCAGAACACTAGGCAAATCATACAGACATACATCAAAACCTCTGTCTCACTAAACTGGAAAAGTCTAGAAGAAATGGATCACTTTCTAGATGCATATGATCGGCCAAAATTTAACTGAGAGGACACAAATGATTTAAACATATCTATGACAAGCAATGAAGTTGAAGCAGTGAAACAAATTCCCAACAGCAGCCCAGGTCTGGGCAGACTCAATGCAGAATTCTCCAGAGAAGAACGAATACTAATACCTTACAAATCATCCTTAAAATAGAAAAGGGTGCTTCCAAACTCCCTTTACATAGCCAGCATTATCCTTGTGCCAAGCCAGGTAAAGATACGACAATAAAAAGAATATTATAGACAAATTTCTCATGTTCATGGACACAAAATTTTTCATTAAAACACTTGCAAATCAAATTCAAGATCACATAAAAATAGGCCTTTCTTATAGCAAATTTCTGAAAGATGGAGGCCTCTTTTAAAAGTTTCCTTGGTCTCAGTATACCACCTCTGTGGACGTCAAACTTCCTGAGCCTCAGCTGGGCCCACGGAGTGTGGCCGTCTGAGTCTGGGCTTCTGCGGGGTCTGAGAAGCGGAGTCAGCAATGCCAGGATACAGATATGCCTCATGGAAGCACTTGAAGGCTGAATTCTGCAGCCAACCAAGCTCACGCTTTTGTTTGAAGAGACCTGAGGGTGGCTCCTGAGAACACAGAAGAACAAATACACATGTCCAATAGCCCATCTTTATCTGCCACGGGCTAGGGTAAGTGTTCTTATAGAAACATGACTTAATGGCCTTTCCTAGAGAGTGGTCAGCTGAGACAAGAGGTCAAAGGCTGGAATTTTAAAAAATTGAATAGGCTCTCCTATGTCCCAGGTTGACCTGTAATTCATGGTGTAGCCACAGATGACCTTGGGCTTCTGCTTTTTCTGCTTCCACATTCCATGTTCAGAGAGGACAGACATACCAGACTTAGAAGCCTCTGTGTATCCAACCCAGGACTTGGTTTATGCCAAGCAAACACTCTACTAGCTGACTTATATTACTAACCTCTGCATTGGGTTTTCATAAAAAAAGGGTCATCATAGTCCCACGAGATAATGAAAGCCAGTTCTGTATTTTAATATTTTTGTTTACGTAACTTGATGTTTTCTAGAATAACACACTTTGTGTATATAGAATTCACATTGAAAACTGATTTGAATTTGCAATTAAACTAATTTTATTACTTTGAAACAATTCTTTTAATACAATGATTTGAAGACAAAAGTCTAAAAGGACCAAGTCACAAGAGTCTGCCACCTGTCTCTGGCCTGGCTGCCTGCTGCCTGATGTCACTGGTTTCTGAAGTTGGTCTGTGCAGGAAGGGGCAGCTATGTACACACACATACAAACAGGGTGTTCCCTGTGACAATGCAGTAAATTCCTTAAGCCATTTCCTCTAGAATCCATCAAATGATAGTGGATTGATGATTCAGAGGCTCCACAAACTCTGAATGGATGCCTGAAGGCAGCTAAGATAGTTTTCTATAGAGTATTCATGCTGGCACAGGAAGAAAGCCAGGCAGAGGAAGCCTTAGGGTTTTCAACCAGCATGGTATGGGCTAACTATAAATGTTTGAGAAGCTGAGGGTCTGGTCAGGCAGCTAACATAAGGGAGCTGGCTGAGTTCAGTTTTGGGCGTGTTGAATATGGACAAGGCATGTTGCTGGGTAAGATGGTATCAGAGACTTCTGAGAGGGGAGAGTTGGTGATGAGTGTGGGGACACTCATGATACTGGAAAGATGGGTGTGCATCCAGGCAGATGCTGGCAGGGAGGGGACAGGAGAGTGCTAGGGGGACAAGTAGGAAGGACCAGAATGGGAAAGAGAAATGAGTGCAAAGGATGTGCATGATTTCTTAAAGAGAAAACGTCCTATTTACTTATATTTTGTGTGTATATGTGCACACAAGTCTCTCTCTCTCTCTCTCTCTCTCTCTCTCTCTCTCTCTCTCTCTCTCTGTGTGTGTGTGTGTGTGTGTGCATTCATCACAGAGGACAACTTGATTCTGTCCTTCCATCATGTGAATCCTTAGGCTCAAACTCAGGTCCTCAGGCATGGCAGCAAGTACCTTTATCCACTGATCCATCTCGTTAGCTAGTCTGAAAATTAAAAACAAAACAAGAAAAAAGATTTATTTAAAAATAAACCTTGTTCATCAGGCCTCCTTTCTTAAGTAAAAAAAGAGCAACAACAATAATACTCTTACTGTGTCTTTTGAGGAATCTGGAACATTCTTCCTGCAGAAGGTCTTTTTTTTTTTTTCAAATTGACCACTGATTCTAGAGACGATGAGCCCTCAGTTTCCTGTTGGGTAGGCTTCACAAGGGCTGGGTTTTTCCCCTCTGCAGTTATCTGGAAGATTCTCCTGTCCCCCACACAATGAGAGCCATAGATGCATTAGTATTACGAAAGCTGAAAAGGTAACCTAACCTGTTTTAAAACTGATGACTTAGAATGAATTGATAAAGAGATGCTATCCAGGACTGGAGAGAAAGCTCTGCCAGAAAGGTGCTTGCCATACAAGCATGAGGACCCAAGCTCAATCCTGAGAACCACTTAAAAGCACCTAGTGAGTTACATCACTTATAATCCCAGCACTGGTGCAGTAGAGGCAGGTGATCCGTGGGGTTCACTGGCCAGCCAGC
This sequence comes from Ondatra zibethicus, assembly GCA_004026605.1. Classification (NCBI taxonomy): domain Eukaryota; kingdom Metazoa; phylum Chordata; class Mammalia; order Rodentia; family Cricetidae; genus Ondatra; species Ondatra zibethicus. The sequence goes on along the minus strand of PVIU01001157.1, from coordinate 16,178 downwards.
CTAGCGTTCTTGGTGAGTTCCAGGCCAGTGAAAGACCTTGTCTCAAACAGTAACAACAAAACAAGATGGATGGCTTTTGAAGAGGTTGATCTCAATCTTACACACACACACACACACACACACACACACACACACACACACACGCACGCACACACACACATGCACACACATGCACACAAGTACATAAGAGGTAGTGCTTTTGTTCATTATATGGTGAAAAACTTAGGTATAATAAAGGCTTGATTTTTTCTTCCCCTTTATTTTTGAGTTAATTTTTTTATTTCATTGTGAACTTAGGAGTCTAAATATACCTTATGCATTTGAGTTAATTGCACTTATTATTTTATGTGGATGTCTTCCAGCACAGAACTCACTCCCCAGGCTAGTCACGCTTCTACAGTCTGTACTGTGACTCTCATATACTTACCTTGATTTGACCTTGGTCATCTTACACCCTGCCATGCTAGTTCATAATGTAAAGCAAAGGGCAGTTTGTGGGGCTGGTCAGATGGCTCAGTGGGAAAGATCAGCTTTGTCATTTATTTTTTTCCTCCCTCCCTACCTCCCTTCCTTTAAAATTGAGGGTCTTGAGTCAGCCTCCAAAGTCGTGGGTTTCGCTATGGCCCTTTTCATACAGATATGTCATTATGCTTTGTTCTTCTCTGTCCCCTTCCCCAGTTTTTTCCTCCATCTCCCCTGATCGTCTCTGGCCCCTGGCACTATTAACTGTTTGACCTGGAGAAACTCCCCCTTTGGCTTTCTGTATCTTTAAAGTGTCATCTGTCTATGCACTCTTGTGTTCCTTCTCATTTCATCATTTATTTTATTTTGTATTCAAATGGTCCATGATTTAATGTCTCTGTTTGTCTAATTCTAACTTACGTTGATTTTTCCAGTAAGAGTCCTCACCCTTATGGCACTAGGAAGAGACTGCTGACTTAGATGTCTCCTTCTACGTGTGCACGCAGATGCACCTTCTGAGTGTGCGTTTATTGACTGTGGGGTCTGTACTACTTACCTCTCTACTCTCCCTTTCCCTACAGCGAAGACTCTGCATGTGATTTGTCCTCAAGCCTTTTATGTTGCTCTCTTTTGGGGTATGTATGAGGAGGAGACAGAATCCCATTCCATAGCCTGGTTTAACCTTGAACTCACTATGTATCCAAGCTGGTCCCCAACTCAAAGCAATCCTCTTGCCTTAGCCTCTGCAGTGCTGGGATTATAGGCGTGTTTCTCATGCTTGGCCTGTGTTGCTCATTTTTACACAAAGCTGGTTCCCAGTTTTTCATTGAGCTGCTTGTCCATCCTTGTCACTAAACACAAGTTCAGACACATGGCTGACTGCCTTCTCAGATTCCTGCCTGTCCTTTCCCTCATATTATCTTTCTTACCTTTCTCAACTCCCAGCAGTTTCTTTTGTTCTAAAAGTAAGCCATGGGGAGGTGAGACTGTCCGGAGCCTTCAGTCTGATCCACGAGCCTAGGGATAGCTGGTTAGTGGTTGGTCAGTGTCCCTTCTCAGTTTCAGCTGTGGTTCCCCAGTTGGCCTATTTTGGGTTATGCTGGTCTCAGGTCGACTAGATGCCTTCTTGCTTCCCTTCAATCTCACTGGACAGATGATAATTCGTGTGTATCTTATGGCCATTGGTGGTTTGTCCTCACCCACTTAAATTTTAGTGTGTGTGGAGTGGGTTCTCACCCACTGTATTTTCATGTTTGTTATTTTCCTTTAGATGTTTTTTTTTTTTTTTTTTTTTAACAGAGCATTTGTTTTGCTGTTTGGTTGCTTTGTTAAAAGTGGGTTTTGGCAATTTAAAAACTATTTTAGACTCACATGAGGTGGTTGTAGGAAGCAGTCCTGAGGTCCTCCTGCCTGTTGCCTCTCAGCTTGGTGGGTGGTGTTGTTGCTGTTTTAAATAGGGTCCTGTTCATTTTATGTGTTCACATGCATATGTGTGGAGGCCGGAGAATAACTTTGGGGGTGTCAGTACTCATTTCCACCTTGTTTAGGGCAGGGTCTCTACTTCATTTGATGCCGCATTATACCAGGCTAGCTGGACAGAAGGCTTCTAGATAGTCTCCTTTTCCTGTTTCCCATCTTGCCCCAAGAGCTCTGGGGTTAACAGATATGTGCTATTGAGCCCAGCCTTTAAGGGGTTCTGGGAATTCAAATTCGCATTTGTACAGCAAGCACTTACCACCTGAGCTATATCTCCAGCCCCATGTTTTGGAGATATCAGAAAAAAAAATACATTGCTACCACTGCTTTGATCTTTGTAGAATTCTCTCCTTCTCAGTGGTCTTTAAAATAATTTAACAGTCATTATGAATCAATGTCATTAGAATTCAATTTCCCTTTGGATACCCCTCCCCCAAGAACTTGAGGAAATTCCCTTTCCTGTGATATCAAATGGTCTGTAGCTTTGCTCCAGGACTAGGCTGGAGTTGCTTGGGGCACAAGGGGTGTGCTTCCTTCTCTCTTATTGCCTATCACTTTTAGCAAATCCTTTCAGAGTGGGATGCTGGCCAGAACTCAGTGGAGGGAAGGCTGAAGAAAAGCTTGTCCCGTCTTCCTCAGAGACATTCTGGAAGTTTCCTCATAACACTCTTGCCTCTGTCTGATTGACCACAGTTTAGTTGTGGAGTTGCAGGTCGCTGCTATGGAGTCCTGGAAAAGGCCACATGGCTACCTAAAGTAAGACTGGAGTTCTAGTTCCCCTAGGAGATGGGGAGAGTGAATAGTGGAGGCCTTGAAGTGAGCAGGTCCTTCCTTCTGTGTGCTTGGACACTAGCTACAGAAAATGAATAAACATGCAGGAAATTAAAAGGCTATTTTGAGTATGATTTTAATCTTAACATATTTTTCTGGTTAATCTTGCTGTGCTGCAAATGAAAACATCCCAGTGGCGGGAACTGAGCTCTGAAAGTGCCTCGGGACTTCCAGTCTCCCGAAGGTAGAGGTGGTGGGAGGGAGGGCGGGGGTTCTTCTTTCTAGCAGAACATCTATGATAATGTCTTCCAAGGATGACAATGACTCTGAACCCCCTAGAGCATCCCTGTCTGGACTGTGTATTTGTGTATGTCCGTGCATATGTGAGTGCCTGTTAATATGTGCACAGGTGCATGCATGTGTATAAATGCACATGTATATGTGCACATGCAGGTGAACACCAGAGCACAATCTCAGGTATCATCCTCAGAAATTCCACTTACCTCCTTTGAGGTAGGGCCTCTCACTGGCCTGGAGCACACTGATGGCCAGGGATCCCTGATGATTCTTTTGTGTCTACCTCAGGGATGGTGGGACCACAAGCATTTGCTGCTGTGTTTCCCACTTGGATCCTGGGACTGGAACTCAATTCCCCATGCTTGTACCACAAGTATTCACTTTTGACTGAGTTATGTCCTCAACCACCAGTGTGGATTTGAAGGGCTCACCAGGTTCTGAATCTTGTCTAGAGAGTTAGCTATCACCCCGAAGCCTTTAGACATACACAGTGGTGAAGAACTGGGGCAGTGCTGGCCCCTTTTCCTCTTTCTGCCGGAGCTGGGATGTCTTCACGGAAGCCTTTGCAATTCCCTGATTTGCTAGAGTTCAAGAATTTGAAGAACCTGGGTCCGAGGCAGAAAAATTGCTATTGGTCATACTCTTGTGTAAAGTGTGAGCAGCTATGGATGCCCCATGGTGACAGGGCAATGAGAAAGAACACCTCTCTGGAATTATTACATGTATGGCAGATGGGCATAAGCATGTTTAGTGTTTGTGATTAAAATTTACATAAACAGGAGCTGGAGAATGGGCTTAGTGGTTGAGAGTACTTGGTACAACTGTGAGGTTTAGAGTTCCAATCTCAGTGTGGTGATGTTTTGTTTGTGATCTAACAAATGAAGCTTGCCTGAAGATCAGCAGAGCAAGCCACACTAGTTAGTCATAGAGGCCAGGCAGTGGTGGCATATACTTTTAATCCCTTGGGAGACAGAAGCAGACAGATCCCTGTTAGTTCAAAACCACCCTGGGTTACATGGAATTGATCCAGTCTAAAAGAGAAACAGAGTTAAGAGGTAGAGGCTCACATCTTTAATCCCAGTGTTTGGGAGTCATACGCCTTTAATCCCAGCACTAAGGAGGTGGAGACAGGAAGGGATATGGCTGGGGGAGAGAGGAATATAAGGCAGGAGGAGACAGGAGCTCAGTGCAGGCAGTCTGAGGACAGAATCGCCCCTTTAGTCTGAGCATCGGTAGAGATAAGAACTCTCTAGTGGCGGCCATTCTGCTTCTCTGGTCCTTCAGCTTTTACCCCCTGATATCTGATTCTGAGTTTTTATTATTAAGACCAATTAGAATTCATGCTACATCTCAGTGCCTATGCAACAAGCCAGTTGTCTCGTAAATGACTGTAACTGTAGCTCTGAGGGATCTGTGCCCTCTTCTGGTCTCTGTGTACATGCATAGGCATGGCACTCCCATGTGCAAATATATACATATACATGTAAATAAGATATATCTTAAAAAGCTATGCAAAAATAAAACTGGCCACTGTAAATGGGTGACTTAGCACGTGTGCCCACCCTGTGTGTGGCCAGTCTTTGGAACCTTTCCACCCGGCAGAGCTGAAGCTCCCTCCTCACTGAGCATCAGGGCCCTGCTTCCCCTTTCTCCAGGCCTGACAACACCATCCTGCTGTCCGTCTCCATGTGCTGGAGTCATTTGGATACCTTAGATTGGTGAAACCATCTAAACACAGACACTGTGTTTGTCATTTCCCTGTCGTGGTGCTGAAGATCAAACACGAGGCTTCATGGCTGCAAGGCAAGCGTTTGCCCTGACCCTATATGCCTTTATAGTATCCTTCATTCCCATTTATGTTTTGAATGACAGAATTTCTTTGGTTTCAAAATCTGGATAATTCCACTCTAAGTAGATAGAAAGGATGTTTTCTTTATTGTCTACCTGTCACTGATGTTGGGGTTACTTCCATGCCGTGGTCATTGTGACTAATGCAACTATGGGCTTCAGTGTGTCTTTGATACTCTGCTTTGAATTCTTTTGGGTATGTACACAGAAGTACTGTGGCCAGTTACTAACAGTGCTGTTTATAGTTTGTGGGGTGCCAACATTGTTCTTCTACAGTTATTTTATTTCCCTCTAACCCTCCACATTCTCACTAGCACTTCACCGTTTTTGGGTAGCAGTTCTAAGCAATGTCATTGTGATTTTTATTTGAACTTCTACCATTACACGTTTGAATCCTTGCTTGGTTGTCCTAAAATGGAAGGACCCAAAGGTACCCTCTATGGGTTAAGTGGGTAGTAAAGTTGTAGTTTTGGGGTCCAGGTGTGGAAATCTGCCTTCACCAAGCTCCTCTCTGATTCTTAGAGAGCCCAGTCCCATGCTTTCCCTGAAGCTGGCCTTCCTGGGTTGAACTGTGTGCTGTGGAAAGGCAAAAGTCAAGTCTACTGGAAGAGATACTAGCATAAGTTGTCTTATGTTTGGGAATGAGGAGGATCTTCTTTTGTTCCCTTTGAAAAGGTCTCCTCATGGTTTGCTTTGAAATGATTTGCTGTTTCCCAGAGGGTTAAAAATAAAAGTATTTATTGGGAGAGATGCCAAGTGTTGAATGGCCACAGTCTCTCCTAAATAAAGGTGTGATGTATCGAATGTCATGTGGCCATTTGGGGGACTGTCTGCTAGACTTCCCAATGGAGGAGATACAAAGCCCATTGTGATAAGCACCCAGAGCCTTTAGGCAGAGATGAATTGTGCCTTCCTACGAGACCGCCTACATTTCAGACAAGTGGCTTTGCTCTTAGTGTCCCTCTTTGGCCCTTTTCCCTGCCCTCCCCTCTTCTTGTCTGTCATCAGCATCCTAAAACACTCCCGATGTTTCAATCTTTCTTGCTTTCCAGGTTATTTGCCATTTCTCCATTTAGCCACTTTAAAAAATGTGTCAAAATACTTATAAGATAAAAATTCCCATCTTATTTTAGGATTCAGTGAAATGGCATTAAGCACATTCATGGTGTATAACCATTTGCCTCCCGTATCCAGACCGCACACCGCCAAAGCGGTCCTCCGTGCCTATCAAGCAGCTGGCCCTCCTCCCAGCCAGCAGCTCATGAAGAGCTCCATTCTAATTTGCACCTTCACAAATCTGACCAGTCTAGGCATTTCACACATGTAACTAGAATTGTATAGCATTTGCCTACATTATTTCATTTGGCATATTGTTCTTAAGCCCCCCCCCCCCCCGTGATTCTCCACCTCCCATGTAACGGCAGGTGTCAGAGTTCCCTACCTTTTAAGTGCCGACTAGCAATGTTCCTTTGTAGGTTTAGACATTTCTCTGTCCATAGGCCAAAGTCTTGTGAATCACACTGCTGTGAATATAGGTACATACATATTTCTTTGAGAGACTTATTTCACTTCTTCTGGCTATACACGCAGGGGTAGAACTGCTGCATCTCATGTGTGTGCACATGCAAGCGTGTGCATGCATGCATGTGTGTGTGTGTGGTGAATCTCAGTTGCTAACTTGGTGAGATTTAGCATTGTCTGACATGCAGGCTTGCTTGCGGGCAGTACCTTCATTGTGTTAGTAGAGGTGAGAAGATCGGCTCACTGTGAGTCCTCTGGACTTGGATCCGGGACTGTATGAGTGGAGAAAGAGAACTGAGCAGCAGCAGTCATCGCTTTCCGTCTCACGACTGTGGGTGTGACGCGAACAGCTTCCTCAGGCTCCTGCTGTGTGATCAGCTCTAACCAAAACAAACCATTTATCTCATAAATCGCTTTTCTCCGGGTATTTCATCACAGTGACATAAAGTAACTATAATTTAATAATTTAACAACTACTGCTTGGTGGAGGGAGGGGAGGCACAGGTGCAACCATGTAATGTGAATTTGGATTTCACTTTAATGGAAAGCTTGTGGGGAGTGGCGTTAGCATGTTGTCTTAGCGACTTGTTATGTTATGATGGTCAGGCATATACAGGGGTACCCACAGCATGTGACGTCTTGTGCATGCGTGGGCAGTACTAGAAGCTAGTAGCCTGGGTCTCTCAGTTGAGACATGTTTTGTCTTCTCTTTTACCTGAGCATTTTTCACTATCCAGGGAATGATATGAGCCTAAGGTCTTTGTGTCCCCCTTTAAAGGAGTTTATCGATGGCATTAGACTGTGTGAGGAGGAGGCAGGCAAGGGCAGGGATGGATGGTGCCTGGAGGAAGTCTCTGTGGGCTCATGGGAAGACTGGCCTCTCCCCTTTTGGTTTGCCTGTGGTTGAGATGAGCTCTGAGCTCACCCTGGGGAGTCAGTGTGGGATTTTGTGGTCCCACACTTGTATTTTCAGAGCAGCCTGACTCTCGGGAGTGCAGGGAATCAGTTGTCTGACACCAAGCAAGTGGCGCTGCCTCAGCCTCCAGGAAGGGGCCTCGCCGGTGTGAAAAGAAGCCTTACCTTTCTTAGCTTTGAGTGTCCATTCAGCAAGGGTGGCAAGTGCAAGTCTTGTGCTTCTTCCCTGGAGGAGCCAGATTCCTAGCCTGGCCCGACTTAGATGTCCCCTTCATGGTGTGGAGAGGGCAAACCCCGCTGGGCTATCAGTCCTCATCCCTTTTGGTTCTTGTTCCTGCCTGCCTTTTCACAGCCTGTACTACTCTGGGGACTGTGGGAATTTCACTTGGGTATATCTGGACACATACTTGGGTTTTGTGATATGGATTAATGTCATGTGCCTATATACATGCTGTGTGTTCATCTTCTGTTTTTGGTTTTTTTATGGTTTATTTAACTTTATTTTATGTGCATTGGTGTGAAGGTGTCAGATCCTCTGCAACTGGATCTTCAGACAGTTGTGAGCTGCCATGTGGGTGCTGAGAATTGAACCCGGGTCATCTGGAAGAGCAGTCAGTGCTCTTAACCACTGAGCCATCTCTCCAGCCCCTCATCTTCTGTTGAATCACCTAGAGGTTTCCTTAGGCTGCTTGTTTAATGTAAGAACCATACTAAAGTGTCTCACTGTCCCAGCAGACATGTAGACTCTTGCCATAGCCAGTCTCTGGGCTCTACCAACCCTAAAGTTCCTTCTTGGCTGCAAGGCTAAGGAGATAATATCTCTACCCCTGCCTAGGCTGCCATAGGATCTCAGCTTGTGCCCTGGCTAGCATCAGCCCTATGCTTTGGGCACATCTAGCCCCTTTGCTCATTTTACTCCCTTTCCCTTTTTATTATTTATTGTTATTATTATTGTCTATGTGTGTGTGAATGGATGAATGGTACTGAATTAATTACTTTTCCATTGCTGTCATAAAGCACCATGACCAAAGCAGCATATAGAAGGAAGGGTCTATTTGGGCCCAGAAAGTTAGGGTTCATAGTGGTGGGGACACATGGTAATAGGTGGTAGATTTGTTGCCTAGGATGGAAAGTCAAGAACTGATGGCTCACATCTCCAATTGCAAGCATAAAGCAGAGAATGCAAACATGGAAACCTCAAGACCTCCCCCCAGTGACAAACTTCCCCCATCAGGGCCACACTTCCTAAACTACCCAAACAGTGCTACCAAGTGTGGACCAAATTTTCAAATGTCTGAGACTATGGGGGACATTTTCAAACCACCCTGGCCATGATGCTCATACAGGGGACAGAGGGCAGCTTTGTGGACTTGGCTCTCTTTCCACTTTTATGTGGGTGTGGGGACTGAACTCAGGGTTGTGTGCCAGGTGTCTTTACCCCACTGAGCCATCTTGCTGGCCCCAATTTCTCCTTTTTTTTCAGCTATGATTTTCAGCCATAGGAGGTGTATCTGGTCTCAGAACCTAATAGAAAACTGTTACTGGGAAACAGTTGTGTTCTTTCTATAGCCACCACCAGGAACAGTGTCCAGCCTCTACCCCAGTACAAAGCCAGATGACACACAGATGGCTTTAGGGGTCCTGCCGGGTTTGGAGTCATGGAGCAGTGGATAGCTCTATAGACCTATAGCCCAGGCTCTTGCTTAAGAGTTCAAGCAGGATTGAACTCTGCTCCTTCTGGTTCATAAAGTCCTTTTAATCACCTGGATGCAGTAAAAATGTGAGGATGCTCTCCAAGACTGGGTAGGAAGAGGGCACAGGTTCACGCTGGAGATTCCCTTTCTGCAATTCTTACTGCTGGAAGTAAGATGGGCAACAGTGCCCACCTGGCGTTTGTATGGGAGCTCGGAATCTGAGCTCTGTCCTCATGCTTGCGTCCCACACTGAGGGCTTCACCCACGGAGCCATCCCACCCACTCTGCATATGCCTTCTGTAAATCGTTAGTTAAAAAAATTGGTTTTTAAAGACCAGAACATATATTCAACATGGTGCTCTTGAAATTAACATTTCTTGGGTATCACTGAGAAGAGGAGAAGCCCATGGGGCTGGTGGCCTCTGTGGCAGGCACAGGACAAGAAAATGTGTGTCTGCTGGGTTTGCCCTTTTTATTTTTAAAAGCAGGAGGTATGTTGGAGCTGCAGGGTGAGGACCAGCTCGCTCCTTCTCTGGCTTTCATCATGGCAGTCAGGAGGCCGTAACAAAGGGCCCCCTAATGCAGATTAGAAGCCCTATTGACTGCCTATAACATCTGCTCACTGTGGCCTGCATCCTTTATGCGTGCACATACCTCTCTGGGCTAGTCTGCATATATGTAAAACATATGAGAAACACAAGCTATCTAAAATCATTAGTAACATAGTAATAAAGCACGGGAGGCATGACTATAAAATGTCTTGGCACTAGTTTGTCAGCCATTTTATATATGTGTATATATGTGTATGAGCATGAAGATACACTGGCGAAGGAAAGGGACCTGTCCAAGGCCACAGAGCTGGCCGGAGTAGAGTCGCCTTTTCTATGGCTGGTCTGGTTTTCTTTCCTGACACCCACAGCTTCTCAGCTAATGTGACACTGCCTGTCCCTTCAAGTTGTTCTCTTCCTTTGTGCCTGAATGGGAATAGCTTAGTGTGGGATAGAGTGCCATATGTTTTTGGGTTTTAAGACCTTAGTCACAAACATGTCCCAGGGTTCAGCGTGTCTGAATTAGAGCCACAACGACTTTCCATTTGCTGCAGAACACCAAACGTTTACCCAGAACAGCATCTTTTGTTTCACATTTGCAGAAAGCAGGGTTCGCCTGGCCCAAGCTGTGGCCAGCAGTGACGCATGCTTGGAACTCCATCTGGCAAGGCTGTCGGAATGCTCTCCTTGCCTAGGCTTCACTAAGCCATGACAATGACATGAAAAGCTGCCAGGTCGCTCTGGTTGGGAAGGGGCCGTAGGGTTACAGGGTGCAGGATCCCGGGCTCCTATGAAGTTCCTCCAAAACCAGAGTTGGAGCAAGTCAAATTCAGAGCAGCCAGAATACCCCTGAGCAAGTGTATGTGTGGGGGTGCTGGAGTGTCTCCTGGATTGTCCTCTCCCCGTTCTCCCAGGATGCTGCTGGGAGAGGTGTGCTCTGTCACCTGTGGCCTTTCCCCAAGGTCCTTTAGAATGCCAGCAGGGAAGATGTGTTACCTCAGGTGACTTGGCACTGTGCCCAAGAATGTTGAGTAGAGAGAATAGTGACTCCATCATGAACTCCCACAGTGCCCTTCCCACCTTTAATACCTCATCTCTCAGACTGCTGCTGAGTGCCCTGTTCATGCTGCTAACCAAGACTGAGACCTTAGAACCCTGACTGGACACCTGGGATAATTTATATATAGATCCATAATTCCCAAATGTGAAATCTTGACTGCCACAAATCCTAATTGTTTGCATGCTGAAATATGCCATAGATAGAAAAGTCCATCCCATGCAACATTGTTTCATGCACAAAATTATGCAAAAATACTCTTTAAGGATCTCCAGATGCTATGTTAGTGCATGCACTAAACACCAGTGCATCTAGTAGTTACCCTTGGGACCGAGCCCCAAGATGTCTCATTACCTAGATGCCGATATCCCCAAATCTGAAGACTTCTGAACCTGGAAACGCTGCAGGTCTACACATTTCAAATATGAAATGCTTTATCTGTTTGTGCTCTTATGGCAGAGCAGATCATTCAGAGATCTCTCCGCTCATCTTTGTAGTCAAAAATATGCCACAGCAGAGAGATGTAATAGTCACAAAAACTGCACAAAATGAAAGGCTGTAAGAAAAGGTTAGCAGAAAAATCATAGGGTTTATTATAACAGTTCGCTTTGCAAACTGCTCTGAAGTTTTGCTAGCAATTGCCAGCAGGCAGTGCAACCCAGAGCCCAAGCTTGGCTAGAATCCTTCATGCTTTCCCAGGTGGCTTTCCTGTGGGGATATTTTGTTTGCACTGTATGTAACAAATAAAGCTCGCCTAAGACCAGAGTGCGGAGCTAGCCACACTAGCTAGCCACAGAGGCCAGGCAGTGGTGACACACACTTTTAATCCCAGCATTCAGGAGATAGAGGCAGACAGGTCTCTGAGAGTTCAAGACCCCCCTGGGCTACACAAGGCTGAATCTGTCTAAAATAGAAACAGAGCTCACACAAAGGTAATGCCAGCGCTTGGGGTCACAGACCTTTAATTCCAGCACTAGGAAAGTGGAGACAGGAAGGGATATGGCTGGACTGAGAGAGGAGCTCAGGGCATTCAGTCTGAGGATGCATAGAGACAGGATCTGGCTATTCAGTCTGAGCATTTGGAGAGGTAAGAACCAGTGGCTGGCTGCTCTGCTTCTGTGATCTTTCAGCTTTCACCCCCTAATATCTGAATCTGGGTTTTTATTTAATAAGACTAATTAGGATCGTGCTACAGGTCGGTGCTGTGGAATAGTAATGAGTGCCTACAGCCTGACATCATACCCGGTTCTGGATTCCTACATGGCAGCTTTTAGATATCCCCATCCAAGCTCACGCCCTAAGGCTGTAGATTTAGAGGTCCTGGACGGGGCCTGAGATCCTGCATTTCTTATAAGCTCCTCGCTGGTGCTAAGTGCTGAGTCCTCAGCTCTAAGGTACATGTGCACCCAATTTAATGGGTAGTGGATGCCAAGGGCAAAGCTACCCAATGAGCTGGGGTTGTTGGATGCTCCCAAGATTGTCTCTCTAGTCCCATTATAATGGCCACTGTGCCTGCCATGCTTATGGTGTGGCTAAGAACACTCGTACCTTTCACCTAGAAGTTTTATAGGCCTCCAGCCAGCATGGCTGGAAGATTAAGTTATTCACACATCCATACTTTGATTTTTAAATGATAGCATATCTGTTTCTCTTTTCCCCGTCGTTATTTTTTTTCTTTTTTTGATTTTTATTGAGCTCTACATTTTCCTCTGCTCCCATCCCTGCCTCTCCCCTCCCCTTCAACTCTCTCCCAAGGTTCCCATGCTCCCAATTTACTCAGGAGATCTTGTCTTTTTCTACTTCCCATGTAGATTAGATCCATGTATGTCTCTCTCCCCTGTCATTCTTTATGAAATCGCTAGTGCTCACTTTATCTTTATGAAACATCAGCCCCCACTAAACACAAAGGGAGAGAAGGATTTAGGGATTTGAAGTTCAGATGCTCCTGGTTCTATGGCTTAACAGCTGTTTCCCTGACTTCTTTCAATTTGCTCCTCTGTGAAATGGGCCCAGTAGTTCCCTTGGCACAAGGCTGTGGCACACAGACAAGGAACAAGAATCTGTTGCTTTATTTATGTACATTCTGAGATTTTGAGTTCAATTTTCAGAAGGATGTAGTACAAAGATACACACACACACACAAATTTATATATATATATGTATATATATGCTCATACTTTCCAAAGATCTATGTATACATATACATACACACATATGGCTACTTTTATTATTTTGTTTTTTACTTCTTTTTTCCTTTGAGATAGAGTCCTACTATTTACTCCTGGCTGGACTAAAACTCAACTACGTAGACCAGGAACTCAGACTCACAGAGGTCCCTTTGCCTCATCAGTGCTGGTGTAAAAGACACATAGACACATTCTAATTTGTCTTTTTTTTTTTCTTGAGCTAAGGTCTCGCTCTTTTGGTCAGGCTGGCCTAGAGCTTTCTATGTAGCCCAGACTGGACTTGAATTTAAGTTCTATCTGCTTCAGCTTACTTGGTGCTGGAATTGTAGGCATGACCACTGTACCTAGCCTCCAAATAACTTCAAATCATTTACTATGTAGCTCAGGCTTGCCTTGACTCCTTTAGCGTCAGCCTCCCAAGTGTGAGAAGTATGTCTGTGAGCTACGTACCTGGTGAACAAGGGTTTGGAAGCTGTGGACATGCTCTTTTCTCCTTGTCTCTTCTGCTTTCTTGGCTTCATGTTGTGAGACAAACTAATGGACATGAAATGTTTGCAGGATGCAATTAAGCATCAAGGATCCACGTAATTTGTGTACATTAGTACGTTATATGAGCTGTGACAGATAATCTCAGTGTCGGAGTCTGGAAAGTGTAAAGCAGATGGAAACAAAGCCATCGAAGCAGAAGTGGGAATAAAATTAAGGACAAGCATTTAGAGATCAGGATGGGCAGAGTCTATGCTTTTTAAGGTCCGGAGGAGCCAGCTGTGAGGATATTTTTATGTGGCTGTGAACATGTCAAGATGTGGAACAGATGTACCTCTTGTCCACATGGGAGAATGAGTCTCGCTGGTGGCTGTAAGGCTCGTGTCTGCTGGGAATTATTACACAGTAATTGTTTTCCTTTCCTCCACTCATTGTTGGCTAAACGCAGTGAAGCTCGTTTTCTATTGGAAACATGATTGTGTAGGTTGGCTGTGGGTCCCACAGGCTGAGTTGACTGCTCAGCAGTTCATGCCTGCAAAGAGATATACACAGTAGGTTTTGAATAATGGATAGAAGACAAATGTATTTCCTGAGTGCAGACGTGGGTGGACTCGAGTCTGCCCTGAGTTCATACTGTTGCCCTGTCTGTTTGAAAGCAAATGGGTGGTCTTTCAGATGCTGGTTGCCATGCTGGTGCTGACTCTTGTTACCTGCACGTAGAATTAAGTAGGCATTGCTGCAACCCGCAGGCCTGATGCTGCAGATTGGACCTCATCTGATTCTCATATTTTTAAGTTGCATTTTATGTTTTTGTAAGAGTTTCCTATTGAGAATGCTTTCTACCTACCTAAAGCACAGTCTCGGGCCTGTATGCACAACAGGTGATGTGTTTGTGTGGGGATCTTCTGCGGCAGGGTAGAGATGGAGCAGATGGGAAGAGGGTTCAAATTCCAGCTACAGGCGAGGTGGAAAGGGGGTGCATTTGTTTTTACCAGTCTTCTGAACTTTCAATGTCTGCCTGTCTAGCCTGGAGGATGAACGAATTTGCTTGAATTGTCTTTCTTTCTTCCTGGGATCAGCCACACACAGGGATGGCCAGTTTTAGGTTTCCAGTGCTATTGGACACTTTTGGAATGGGATTGCACACTGTGACTAGCAGCTCATTTTCAGAGCAGCCTGTAAGCTACTTTAGTGGTAAGAGGAAAGGCTGTTGGCACAAGGCCATGTGTTAGTAGCATGTGACATTGGGTGGCATAATCAGACTACAGGTGGGTTCTTATTCTGGCCTGTCACATAAGTCACCCGTCCACCCACTCTCCCACCTTTCACCACCAGGAAACATTGGCTAGGTGCCCATGCTTCTGTTCAGGTGCAGAGTGAGGTTCTGTGTGAATACAGTGCTGCACACAGAGCTTTGGGATGCCGTGGGATTACAGCATCTGTAATCCCTGGATTACTGGATCCCTGATAAAGCCATATCCACCATCTTTGTTCCTCCATCTCTGTTCACTTCTGATCTCCCTCCTCCAAGGGCTACCTTTGTTTTCCTTTGAAGCCATGGAATAACCCATGGTCCCCTTGTAGGAACAATAATTGTTCTGCACATCTGTTCCGCTGCCACTGTGACCATTTCCACAGTCATCTCTCAGCATACCTCTCATTTACAGTCTCTCAGCCTCGCCCTTTCACGTCAGAACCACGAAGCCCTAACTCTCTGTGGAAATGATCCACTATTCACTCTGAGCTTGGCTCCTGGGGCTATGGATAGCCTATGTCTTCCCCATGATCGACACTGTCTCTCCCTGACCAGATCTCAATATGTCTTCCCTTAGCCCTTTCCTGGCAACCTCTAAGCCATTGATGGCTCTCCCCCACTACCCCAACAAATAGCCAATACTGTGTGAGTCAACACACACTATGTGATTCACTGCTTCAGAGTGTCTAACATGCTTGTTTTTAGTGTAGTCACAGAACTGTAAAATTATCATCACAATGTTAGAGCTGTTGTTTCTCATTCATAGAAACTCATTCATTAGTAATCTGTATTTTCCCAGCCTCCCTAACCCATGCCAATCACTCAGGTCTCTACAGATTTGTGTGTTCTAGGTACTTTCTTAGAAATAGAATCATACCATTTCATAGGAAACAGTATGGCATAGTTGTTTTTTAAACTGCTACCATGTAGCATAACAGTCATGGAATGAATACATATATTCTCATATGCATGCATACATATGTATATGAGAAAGGAAACGGAATATCTTTTTCCCCCATATTCTTTTATTTTTCCATTAAAAAAAAAGAGTTACATTTCCTCCCCTTCTCCCAGTCCCCTCCCGCAGCACCCCCCCCCCCACTGCTTCCTTAAAAGAGGGCATGGTGCCCAGCCCTGTGGGAAGTCCAAGGCCCTCCCCCTTCCATCCTGTCCTAGGAAGGTGTGCATCCAAATCAACTAGGTTCCCAAAAAGATAATACATGCAGAGGATATAGGTCTTAGTGTCATTGTTGATGGCTTCTCATTCTGCCCTCATTGGCAGCCACATTTAGAGAGTCCAGCTTGATCACATGCTCATTCAGTCCCGGTCCAGCTGGATTTGGTGAGCGCTCATTAGATAAGGCACACTGTCTCAGTGGGTGGACCAACCCCTTGCGGTCCTGACTTCCTTGCTCATCTTCTCCCACCTTCTGTTCTTCGACTGGATGTTCATAGCAGCATTATGTGTAATAGCCAGAACCTGGAAACAACCGAGGTGCCCCTCAATGGAAGAATGGATCAAGAAAGTGTGGAATATATACACATTAGAGTACTACGCAGCAGTAAAAAACAATGACATCTTGAATTTTGCATGCAAATGGATGGAAATAGAAAACGCTATCCTGAGTGAGGTAACCCAAACCCAAAAAGACGATTATGGTA